>JBBPCZ010040518.1:0-13333 GCA_037974445.1 Brycinus macrolepidotus
GGAGTTAGCGGTGTTAGCCAGGTCTCCGTTAGCATCATGATGCTACACTGCCGGAATTCAGTCTGGTACCGGGTTAGTGCCGCTAGCTTGTCCATTTTGTTGGGCAGAGATCTCACGTTGCCCATACTGATGGAAGAAAGAGATGGTCTGTATCGTCTCCTTCTTGGGCGACGACGCTCCCTCCCGGCTCGACACCCCGTCTTTTCCTCCTCAGCTCGCTGGGGATGTCGGGTCTGTCCGCCAGCAGCACCACTGCGGGGCGCAGCGCCAGTAGCTCCTCTCGAGTGTAAACAAAGGAGCCTTGTGCCGGGTCTCCAAACCGAAAAAAGGAAAAAATACCAAACAATGGCCAAAACTAGCACGAAACGGTAGTGCATTGTGTCGTATTTGAGTTACTAGGGAGTAAGAAGTAAAGAGAATAAAAATAGGAAAATAAGAAAGACTCACTGGGGACGCTGGAAGTTAGGGTCAACAATATGGTACAGAAGGGGTCAGACTGTGTTTTGACATCTAAGTTGACATCTAAGTCATTATGGGTTATGTCTGCTTGAGAAGAAAAATGCTAAGGCTGTTTTTGTGGGATCAAAGGGAACCCTAACATGTAAGCAAGCATATAGTAGGAAAAGTTTTTATATACCTAAGTTTCTTCACTGAAACTAGAACCACTATTCAGGAAGGAATCAGAGTCATGAGATGGAGACTTCAGAGCCCAACTAGGTCAGGGATACCAATCAGGAAAATCACCATCATCAAAAGTAAGGTTTGGGTTAGCCAAGTTCAGGAGTTGGTATCTTCCTAACATTGCATCAGTTGTGCTAGAAATCATAGACCGTAGGCATTGAATAACACATGGTGCAAATAGACAGAGTACCACGACCACTACTATAACAGAAATGGCCTTTGAGATGAAGTATGAGTACCGGCCAAACACAGAGTAGAGCCAATCAAACCATGTACCAACCTGGGCCAGTAAAGTAAGGGTATTACGCATATGGGAGAGCAGATCTGTAATATTCTGGGCGTTACTGGGAATATAGAAACAGCAAGAAGTATTTAAAACCTTGCATACCCCTCCCTTCTCAGCTAATAACATCTAGGGCCAGTCGATTCTGAATGACTGCCTAGCGAATTTTAGACATTTCATCACTCAACAGGGTAATAGCGCTGGAGGAAGCATTGGACAGAGTTAAGACCTGGTATGCTAGGTCATTCAACTTATTTAATGCAGCAGTGGTTCCCCCCTAAAAAAACTGACCACCCTACCGCAACCCCAGGAGAGGTCCACAGATCAATGTATATGCATTGTATTTGGGTGGAACATTGCACTTGTCTGAGTTTAGGAATGAATGGGTCATCTTCATGTACTGAAATACCAGGAAACACGACACCTGGGTAACAACACCCTGACCAAGACCAGTTGCTGGGCAAGTATGTATGGACTAGTGAGCCACAGACCCACATAACTATGTTAGTGGACCACAGGGTAATAAATGGACAGTGAAAGCTGAATGTGCTCCCACTGATGCTCGTATATGAACAAGTTAAAGGGCTATCACTAACAGAGACCCATATATATTGTTTACCTGTAGAGTTTCCTAGTGGGGTGGCACCTCTGGCACACACACAAGTGTCGCCCTCAATTACAGGCACGACGTACGAACCATAGTTACCCCAGTTCTGCGTAGGCAGCGGGTCGCAGTCCTTGCCTGGAAGGTCAGGGCTGCGAGGATCCCAACTCCTGTGGGTTCGATTGCTAGGCAAATTACCATGGTCATCAATGAATCTGAGGATTGCCAACACACTTACTACATTTATTGAAGCTTGACATGTAGTGGAGATGCTGGAAATTCTAGTCACATTCACGTTAGCGTCTACTGCCGTGCCATTACTTAGCGGAAATACAACCCAATTGGAGTGCATAGAATGGGAGATCCAACAGGAGGTATTAATAGTTAGGTTAGTTCTAATGTCTAGAGCTAGTGGACAGGCCGTATTACCCCTACATTGCCTAAGGGAAGGGTTTTGTCAACCACTCATGTCTCTTGGACCTTACTGTGCTATTATTGTCACTCTTAGATGGCCCAAGGATGAATGGGAGCATTGTGATAAGTGCTATAACAACCAGGCAAATGGTAGTGCATCTCAGTCCACAGAGCCCTGGTCCCCTGAAAGGGTGCCATGGTCTGTTCGTGGTTGTTAGAGTAGTCAGTGGGCTTTTAAGCTGCCAGTAGAGACTACTCAGTGGTTTCACTTGGAACTGAGACTCGTCTGCAGTAGCTGGCGTGCACCCAGGTGGCTCTTTCAGCGACCTTTATCGCGGTGTGTGTGGTCAGCAGCACCTGAAACAAACCAGTCCACCTTTTGGATTTCCAGTGCTTCTGTCGGAAGTCCTTGATCACCACAAAATCGCCTGGCTTGATGTCGTGTAGAGGATCCTCAGCCGGCTTTAGTAAGGCCTCTTTGACCTGTTTGTGAACTTCAGAAAGCATAGACAACAGATTTTTGCAATAGTTCTATTAGTGCTGTTCCTAATATTCCGCATTCTTCTTGGTGGAAGAATAAAGTAATTGATGCGAGACTTCTTTAACCTTTCCAAAACTCTTTAGTAAGTAAACATACCACATTATAAAAAACTTAAAAGTTTTTTCAATATCAAGGCAATATGTTTGTAGCCATGGTCAAAAACTGTTGCGCCCTCAGTCACTACTGCCATTTACGGCACTTAACACGTGATGTCAGATAGCTGTTCATATCTGGCAAAAATATTAAACTGAAATTCAACATCACAAATAAACAGCCACTCCTTTAAACATTTCTATAATATCATACATCACAAAAGAAACAACATCATATTCTCTTATTTTTACTATGGCTCTAACATGCCCGGCCCCTAATTGTGTAGGTGGGGGGACTACATCAATTACTTATTACTTACTTATCAAATAGAGCCATCAGTTAAGCAATCATTAGAGCGCCATTTAAACTATAACTGACATTACAGTCTATTTAAGTTGGGCAATCATTCTAGCATACAATCCTTCACACTGCTTCCTGCAATAAACATAACTTGGTCATAGGTCTTTCAAGAACACTGCCTTTCATCTGAACTTGCACACTCTGAACATTGCCTTTGTAATCCGGCATGGTCTTGATGATACGGCCTATCATCCATGAGCTTCGTGGACCTGAAGGATCCACAATCAACACAGTGTCATTCACTGCAAAGTTTCTTTTCAGCTTGGACCAGCGCTGACGTTCTTGCAGCAGGGGTAAGTATTCTGTGGTCCTTCTGTGCCAGAACACGTCAGGCAGGTACTGTATTTGTCTCCAACGCCTTCTTCCATATACATCACTTTTTTCAAAGACTCCTGGTGGTATTGTAGGCTTTGTTTTCATCAGTAATAGATGATTTGGAGTGAGTGCTTCAAGATCATATCTTCGTTAACGGTCTGCTGTTGATTATGGACTCTACTTCACACAACAGTGTGTGTAAGCCATTGTCATCCAGAACTTGTTGTTTCAGCAGAGCACCAAGTACCTTCCTCACTGTCCTAATCTGGCGTTCCCAGACACCTCCTTGATGGGACATGCCAAGCGTATTAAAGATCCACTCAATTTCTCTTTTCAACATTTCTTTTTTGATCTTGGACTCATTCATGTTCTGTATTGCTTCACGGAGTTCTCTTTTGGCACCAATGAAATTTGTTCTATTATCTGACCTGTTAACGGACACCTGTCCTCTCCTACTGATGAAGCGGCGCAAGACATTGATGCATGCACCGGTGTCCAGAGAGTGTGCAACTTCTATATGAACTGCTCTAATGGTTCAACAAGTAAAAAGAACGCCATGTCTTTTGACCATGGAACATCCCCTTTTTACTTGGAATGGTCCAAAGTAGTCAACACCCACGTACGTAAATGGTGGTTTGTCTGGGGTCAGTCTCTCCACAGGCAAATCTGCCATCTTTTGTTCACCAGTCCTTGCGTGCAATCTGTGACAGGTGTAGCAATCTGATAACATCTTTCTTATGGCAGAATTTGCTTGCGGTATCCAATACCTTTGCCTAAGCTGTGCCAGGACATGATTCCATCCACAGTGCCCAACTTGTTGGTGAGTATGTTGAAAGATAAAAATGGAAATCTTGAGGTCTTTGTGCAGTATAGCTGGATGCTTAGTCTCTTCTGGCATCACTGCCCTACATAACCTTCCTCCAACTCTCATCACTCCGTTATCAAGGTAAGGATCCAGTTTGTAAATATGGCAGCCCTTTTTAACATGGTTCTTACCCTGTAACAACATCTTAATCTGTTCTCCATATTTCAGCCATTGACTGTAGTGAATTAGATCAAGTTCTGCATTGTTCAAATCTTGCATGCTGATTGAAGTGCCTTTAAATACTTTCCTGAACGTCATCATTTTATGATTCATGACACTTTGCTGTCCATCATGTTTGTCATCTGACATACTAAGGGTCTTTTGTAGTTCTGCTCTTTTATGACTCAAGCACAGTAGCATCCTTTTAAGATGAGTGAGCCATGCTACTGCCTTTTTTAGACGATGTCAGTCGGAATAATATGCAATGAGCTTTCCCAGAGCATCTTCATCTTCTTGAGTCATGATGACACCAGACACATTTCTTTTCCTCTCCAGATCATCCTCTGACACTGAACTTTGATTCATTCTGACCACCCACTCTTTACATGATTTCAGGAGGAATTTAGGTCCTTTAATCCAATTTTCACATCTCATAAGGGTTTCTGCCATCAAACCTCTTGAAGCATGATCTGCTGAGTTTTCTGTTGAATTCACAAACCTCCACTGTGATGGCTTAGAGACCTCCCTTACGAATGACACTCGATTGGCTACGAATGTCTTGTATCGAGCCGCATCATTTTCAATGTATTTCAAGACAGACTGGCTGTCTGTCCAAAACAATGATTCCTCCAGTTGCATATCCAGTTCCTGCCTCAACATTCTGTCCATCTTGACTGCCACAGTTGCTGCTGTCAGTCCCATTCTTGGTACAGTTATTTGTTTGAGTGGTGCCACTCTGCACTTGGCCATCGCAAACAAATAAGACTTCTGCCGTCCTCGCTGGCGTCTGAAAAGTTATGCAACTGTGTGGTTTTGACAAGTCCAAAACTTGCAGTCTTAAAACATCTTAGCACCTTAAAGGTGGAAAGCTTCTGCAGATCAACTGTCCATTTTGTGCACCGATTCATGTGCTTCTCTGTGATTTCCTCATCCCAACTTGTCCTGTTTTTTCAGAGGTCTTTCAGGAGCATTTTTGCTAAGGTACAAAGGGTGCCAAAAATCCAATGGGAACATATTCAGAGCCAACTACTGACAAGATACCTCTTCTTGCAGGAGGTTTGTTTTGCACGTTAATCTTAAAGATGAGTGTGTTGTTTTCAGTACACCAAGCCACCCCTAAAGCTCATTCAGTAGGTAACTTATTGTCCAAGTTTAGATTCTTCACTTCTGTGGCTCGTTCTTCCTCAGGAATAGGTGACAGAAAGGCTCTCGAATTGCCCATCCACTTTGTCAAATGAAATCCACCCTTGCTACAGAGAACTTTCAGGTCCCTGGCCAGTATGACTGCTTCTTGATCTGTCTCCACTGAAATTAAACAGTCATCAACATAAAAACTATTTAGGAGCATCTGAGCTGCCTTATCTGTTGTCTTATCCTGTCGATCCTCCACTATTCTTCGAAGAGCATAGCATGAGCAGCTTGGAGAGGAGGTAGCACCAAATATGTGGACACACATCCGGTAATCAACTGCTTTCCCTTTCCAGACTGCCTTCAGGCCACCACAAAAACCTAAGAAGGTCTACATCTTTCTCTTGAACCCGGATCTGGTAAAACATTGATTCAATGTCAGCCATGATGGCAGTTGGATGTCTGTGAAATCTGTTCAACTCTCCAAGCAGAGTATTTGTGAGGTTGGGCCCTTGAAGTAACTGACCATTCAGTGAAAATCCTTGGTAAGACGCGTTGCAGTCAAACACCACTCGTATCTTATTCTTCTTAGAGTGATAAACCCCATGGTGAGGGATATACCACACCCTTCTGTCTTCATGCAACTCCTTTTCTGGTGCTCTTTCAGCATATCCCTTGACAAGCATGCTGTCCATAAATTCTGAGTAATCACGGTGAAACTGAGGATTAACTGTCAGCTTTCTTTTAAGGCTTGATAGCCTTTGCATTGATACACATCTATTATTTGGTACTTGAATACTTTCATTTTTCAAAGGCAACCCTATATGGTAATGTCCGTCCTTGAACTGTATTGACTTTGCTACTAATTGCATGAATCAATGATCTTCCTGAGACATCTCTGTCTTATCCTCATATCTCTGTTTGGGAAAATCTGTGTTAAACTGCTGAACTATCAAGTCTTCAATAGTCTCTACCACTATACGATTCTCTGAGTATCTGTGTAAAGCATCAGGACTCACACTTGTGCTTTCTTGGTTTGGCCCATTCACAATCCAGCCTAGTACTGTCTGCACTGCATATGGTCCATCACCTCTACTGTTCACCACTTTCCATGGTTCCATTGCTTTATAAGCATTCATGCCTATTAACAGTCCAACATCTGCTTCAATGTGCGATACAGATACAGATAAGGCCACTTACTTAGATCATGTTGTTTAGGGATGTTGCCTTTCTTCACAGGAATCTGTTGCTGTGTCCGCACCTTTGGAAGATCAATGTATGTGGTTCCTTCTAATGCACACACTTCTAAATCTGTCAATATATGTCCTTGAGTCTTCTACTCTTGTCCCATTGTGCACAGTAAGAAGTCTGTTTTCTTGCCACAGACATTAAGTCTGTGCATTAGGTCTTCGGTGCAGAAAGAAGCAGTACTTCCTGGATCTAAAAAGGCATATGTTTCTACAGTCATGTCACTTTTCTTTGATTTCACTTTCACAGGTACTATTGACAGAATGCACTCTCTGTCACCGGCCCAGTAGATCCACAAGTCTGCAGATCCAGTGAAAGAAGAGCGTTTGACACTGTAGGACTGTTGTTAGTATTCCCATCCGAATAACTACTTTCTTTCGTGATATGAAGTATTGTTAGATGCTTCATAGCACAATCTGCACGTTAGTCTTTTCTTACAATCTTTGCTTAAGTGTCCTTTAGTTACACATCCAAAGCAAAGTCCTTTAACCTTCAGGAACTGTCTTCTTTCTTAATGTTCTTGTTCCTTAATCTTCCTGCATGCACTGAGAGTGTGTGCCTTCTCACAGTACAAACAAACCTTTTCAGAGGTGTCAGCGGGTTTAACTGTATTCTGATTGTGTTGTTTAGGAGGGTGTGTACTTTCTCTAACAATGGAGGAGACACCTGTAACAAAGCTGGCTCCCTTACCATCATTCCTCTTGGCACTCTTCACCACAGACTTGGACCTGCCCTTTGTATCAGTGGTCACTTCCTGTATGTCACCAAAGAGTGGATCATTTACAACTTGTGCATGCCAGTCGGTGAAGTCAACCAGGTCTTCAAACCTAGTTCATCTTCCTTTACGCGCTTGAAGGTCAAATGCAGTGTTCCTCCACCGCTCTCTGACTTTATATGGAAGTTTTAATATCACCTTTCTCATATTACTTGGATTGTCCATTTCATCCATAAACTGGACATCAATCATGGTGTTCCTGCATCCAATGAGAAATAACGCATACATTTTCAAACCCTTTGCATCCTCAGGTTTGCAGACAAGATCTCTTGGTTCACCATCTGTGTACTGTTCTAAGTAGAACAACTTGTCCTGTTCACTGTTTGTCTTTTTTTCAATTGCACTTTTGAATGCCCTCATGAAGGATCTATAGGTAAGGGGATCTCCAGAGAATTCTGGGACTTCTCTCTGTGGAAGCTGAAATAGGCCTTGTTGCATTACTAATAGCTCTGTTACTTCATTCAGGTGTTGCATTATCCTATGAAGGTCTTTCTCAGGGCCACTTAACTGCTGTGAGTACCTAGAGTCAGGAATTCGTCCTGGGAGGATCAGAGAAATCTTTTTTGCGCTCCTCACTATTGTTTATGTGTGACTGATAATAATTGTTCATATCATCATGAGCATCTTCATGTTCACTGAGTATTTTCACCCTGGCAGTAGAAGCTGCAATCTCTGCCTCCATCTCAACATGCTCTCGTTTGCCTTTAACTTCAGTTCTTCAGCATCTAATTCTTGCTTTTTCTTTAAAGCTGCTGCACATGCAAGCAAAGGTGCATGTTCTGCTTCAGCTTTCACACACACAGAGCTGGTTGTGGATTGTTCCACAGATCCATGTGCACTTCTAGCACCTGATGTAAAGATCACTATCAGTATATGAACAATCTTCTTTAGTTTACCTTCTCTTTAGAATTCAGCAGGGTCTGTGAAAACTTCGTTTTCCTCTTGCAGCAACCGTGTTCCACCATGAAGCATCCACATGGCAGTCTTTGACTATTGTTAGTGCTGTTCCTAATATTCTGCGTTCTTCTTGGTAGGAGAATAAAGTCATTGACGCGAGACTTCTTTAACCTTTCCAAAAGTCTTTAGTAAGTAAACATACCACAGTACAAAAAACTTAAAAGTTCTTTCAATATCGAGGCAATATGTTTGTAGGCATAGTCAAAGACTGTTGCGCCCTCAGTCATGATGAACAGCTGTCTACTGCCATTTACGGCACTTAACACGTGACGTCAGACAGCTGTTCATATCCGGCAAACGATATTAAACTGAAATTCAACGTAACAAATAAACAGTCACTCCTTTAAACATTTCTATAATATACGTCACAAAAGAAACAACACCATTTTCTTATCTGTACTATGGCTCTGACAGGTCAATACATCATGTTCACAAAGCGTGGTATCAGGTAATGTTTTGCCAATGGGTGCCCAAACAGAATTTCAGATGGACTTAAATTTACATGGCTACGTTTGCGCATGCGCATGTACATTAGCACAATAGGGAGTGCCTTTGTCCATGTCAAACCTGTTTCTGCACAACATTTGGAGAGTTTCATTTTTAGACTGGTGTTCTCCCGCTCCATAGCACCTCTACTAGCTGGTTGATAAGAACAATGTTGATCAATGCCTAGGAACTCACCCAGTTGTTTTATTGCCTCGCTGACAAACAGAGTACCGTTGTCGCTGCTAATTTTTGTAGGTATTCCCCATAGGGGAACTATGTCATGCAACAGGGCTTTGGCCACTGCAGCACTGTCTTGTTTGCCTGTGGGAAATGCTTCAACCCATTTAGAGAACATGTCTACCATTACTAGGCAGTACCTTTTCCCCTCGCTTGGAGTTAGCTCAGTGAAATCAATCATGATGTGTTCAAAGGGCATGTTCGGTTGTGGGTGTGCAGCTTGTGTTACCTGCTTACCTCTACCCACATTTTGTGTGTTGCATATGAAACACGATTGGCAATATTTCTGTGCATACGCTGTAAAACCTTTTGTGAACCAATTTTGTTGAATAGAGCTAATCATCCCCCTTTTTAAAACATGGTCCAACCCGTGTAACAATTTCGTGTGGGAAAAAATGCCTGGGGAGACATGGTTTGCCATTAGCACCCACCCACGTTGGCACTGGGCTGTCTGCCACAGGGACTTTTCCTGGGCTGTAGCAAATGATTGGACAGCTTCCAGAGTGGTAGGGAGTGAGGGTACTGTGTTTGGGAGAGCAGAGGCCAAGAGAAATTACACTGGTCTAAGGGTGGTAGCCTTTGCAGCTGCATCTGCCTTCGCATTGCCCTGAGATACAGGGTCAGATGAGCCTGTATGGCCTTGGCATTTGCAAACAGCAATGTGTTTTGGTAAGAGGATGGCATCTAAGAGAGCAGCAATTTTGTCATGATGAGAGATAGGACTGTCATCGGATTTCAGAAATTGTCTGTGTCTCCAGATTGCACCAAAATCATGAACCACACAAAAACAGTAACGACTGTCAGTGTAAACGTTAACAGTTTTACCAGCTGCCAATTTACATGCTTCCATTAAAGCAACCAATTCAGCAGCCTGAGCTGGTAGGTTGTGTGGCAGAGAACCCGTGGACAAAATCTCATGCTCAGATACCACAGGATAACCAACACGGTTGCAGCTAGACTCGTCTCGGGAGGCAGATGCATCTACAAACGGAACAAAATCAGGGTTAGTCAAAGGCACTTCAGAGAGGTCTGGCCTGGGAGAGCAAACTTAATGGCAACAACGTAGTTGTGGTCTTCACCGTCACCTGAAAGAGGTAGAAGATGTAAAGGAAAATCAAATGTATACTAAGAGAATCAGTATATTCAGTTGGTGATTCATATTTAGGTTGATGATTCTTTCTTACTCATAATTAGAGCAATTTTTTTGGTGACTAAATCATTAGAGTCGTATAACTGGTCCTGCGGCCGTTATGGCAAAGGACATAATTTATAAGTTTGTTATTTTGTGCAAAACCCTATGTTTTGATTAAAATGTTCTAGGCTTTATCTCTTTGCTCCGGTCCGCTGAGCGTGTTCAAGGTCGGGGACATGAGGAACAGTTTGGCGCCTCTTCATAGAAGGTTAAGACATAATAAAGTGTTTTTGTGCAGAGAGGGCCCATGAACACACCTAGTTAGATAATGGGTTTGTTTTTTTGAGGGTATAAGAGTTCTCTGCAAAGAACTCAGAGGGAGAGACACTTCTGGGACTGCCCCAGGGAAAAGAAGGTTCTCCCTGTTAACGGAATAAAGTCCTTGTCTTGAGCGAAGAATCTTTCTGTTTGCTGATTTTCCACGACAAAGAGTAGCAGGGTTCAAAACATTGCATCGTTTGAAAGTAATATTAGTCTATCCAGTAAGATGGTATTGTATCTAAGCCTGCGCGCAGCAGAAAGATGAGATGTCTTCTGCTCTAACAAGATCAGAGGGACAGCGTGTGAGACCAAAAGAGTAAGGTCAGAGTAACCAATGATGTCTTTAGAGGCCAAAACTGCTTTCTCAGCAGCGGCCACAGCGCGCAAACACCTTGCCTGAAAAATAAGCAACAGGGCGCAATTTGTCGCCGTGTTTTTGGAGCAGGACAGAAGCCATGCATCCATTGCGTTCATCCACTGTTTGGACGAAAGGCCTACTTGAATCAGGGAGTCCCAAAGTGGGAGTAGACTGTAAGGCCAATTTCAAGTTCACAAAAGCTTGCTCAGCTTCTGGGGTCCACCACACCTTGCCAGCAGAGGACAGTTTTTTTCCGTGGATCATGGCGCTCATAGGAGCTTCAAGGATGGCATAGTTAGGAATGAACATCCTACAGTAGGAACACATTCCCAGAAAAGATAAGACTTGTTTTTTCGGGACAGGCATAGGAATGTTCTGAATGGCCTCGACATGGTTAGGGGACAGAGTTTTCCTTTGCGCAGAGATTAGATGTCCTAAGAAGAGAACTTGTTTTTGCACAAACTGTAGTTTGTTTAGACAAGCTTTTGTGACCGTCAGCTGCGAGATGTTTCAGTAAAAGGATAGTGTCATTTTCGCACTGTTCTCTGGTTGGACTGCATACTAATAAATCATCCACATACTGAACAATACAGTCCACGGTGAAAGTTGGAATGGCTGTAAGCTTTGACAAAGAGCATCATTGTAAGTAGTGGGTGATTCACAATAGCCCTGACACAACCGAGTAAATTATACACCTTTCCATTGAAATTAAACGCGAAACAAAATTGGCTGTCTGGATGGACGGGAATGCTGAAAAAAGCATTGGCCAAATCAACAATAGAAAATTCAGGACGTTAGGCGCGCGGGGCTGTACAGCACAATTAACCGCCTGTAAGTCCTGAGCAAAACGCCAGTCATCAGGTTGTCCTTTTTCAGTAGCTTTACGTACTAGAAAAATTAGCATGTGCACTGGAGAGTCGTCGCATGGAACAATAACCCCAGCTTTGAGCAAAGAGTTAAACACTGGAGGTATACCGGATATTGAGGTTGGCGTGGACGGAAAGTGGATTTAGGAGTAATAACGACCGGTTCACAGTCTTTAATCAGACTCAGATCATGTTTTCCCTGTGCCTAAAGAGTTCGTGGAACGCTGGCTAGGGCTGGGATTGTCTCTGGGTCAGTCAAAGATAAATAGGTTGGAGACTGTTCAAAAGGTAGAGCAATTTCAACTGTACGTTGAACATGCACAGCGGAAGAAAACTGGCAGTGGTAAATGCCTGCAATTTTACTGATTGAGATCCCCGAAATCTGAGTTGGGGACCAACTTTGAGTGTGCACCGATTCATGGGGACCGGTAGCAGAGGAACAGTCCTTCACAAACAGGCCCAAATCTCGCCAGTAGTCTGAGACACATTTGGACAGTGAAACATGTCGGATGGAGTGTTCAACATTAAAATAAGTGCTTTATGTTTGACTTAAGGTCACTGCTGCAGCACACTTATGGTCAGACCAGTACAAATAGGAGAACTCTGAGTTCTCACCTGTCACGTCTGTGCTGCCTCTCCTACGCCCCCAGCAGTCAAACTCACCGGAGTTCTGAGCTGGGGAGTTCCCTGTCACGTCACCCCCTGTCTTTGTCATGGTATGTCCCGGCATGTTTCTCGTGTTTCCTCTGATTATCACCTGATCAGTTTCCTTTGTTTCCAGGTGTCTTGTGATCAGCGCTCATCAAGGTTAAGTGTGTTTCTCTCGTGATTGGTCCATGTGTTCATGTTTCTCTGTTTAAAAGACCCAGCCGGTCCAGAAGACAGCATGCGGTCCCCGGCATGATTTCCCGGCATGCATTCCCTCATGTTCTGGCGTACATTCCCTAGCGTCTGGTCTTGTGTCACCGAGCTCCATAGGGCAAGCGTGAGTGGAGCGATGATTGCGTCTCACGTAATGCACTCTGATGCTATCTGGTGGAGGTACTGACTTGGCTCTGTGTGTTTGTCCTTTTCCTAGACTAACCAGCAAGACTGAAGGGCCCATAGGCTGGATCCAACTCTAGAGGCTCAGCAGGAAGGAGAGCCTCCAACCCTAGTGCTCCTTGTGGCTCCTGTAGTGAAGCGATTCAAGTATTGGGACCGTGTCAGTGGACGGAAGGTCCATTAGCTGCTGAACGGGTCCCTTCATGCGATTCTGAGAGAAAGAATCTTCGTGTGTTTTGTGTTACCAAGTTCCTCGCGATTCGGTGACTGTGTATCTGCCTATCTGTCATTAAAGTCTGTCTGAATTCCGTTAACCCCTGCATTTGTGTCTTTCCCTGAGCCATCACCCTTAACCCTATTGAACAAGTTAACCTCAAATTCCGGGTGCGGACCCAAACTGATGTGCACAGTACAATGTAAACTGTCTATGGCCATTAACTCTGTACCAACTGGAGAGATAACTTCA
>JBBPCZ010040528.1:0-13333 GCA_037974445.1 Brycinus macrolepidotus
AGAATATTTCCAGATTTTTAACTTAATTTACCTTGTTTATAATGTTTGCATAGTCAAAAAGGAGCGGTTCAGGATACTTTTCACTGTGTGTTGTACTTGTATGACTATGCATGTGACAAATAAAGAGAATCTTGAATCTTGAATTTTGAATATATATATGCATACATATATATATATGTGTATGTGTATACACACACACACACACACACACACACACACACACACACACACACACGTGTTCTAATAAATAAATAAATAATATTTTTAGCTTTGTTAGTTGAGTTCCGCCCTTCAAAACATCCATAGAAACACACATTTGGGACTGTGCTCGGTAAATATGCTCATAGCACACCAAACCTTGTAACCTGATTGGTTACAGAGCTAATTTGCATATTGCAGCCATCTCAATATTGAGAAAGACAATATTGCAATAATGATAGCTGATGTTTAGTGCAGACCTAATGGAAAGTCTTTTTTTTCTTAACAAGCTACAGCGTGTGAATCAGTACCCCTCACTTGTATTGTGACAGAGTGAACTACCTCCTAAAGCATCTATTAGTCCTATTTCCAGTTCGACTTGACGTGATTATAGCTGTGTGTACTTTGTCTGATGCCTGTGAGCCCTTCTCCCAGCACTTTGTGTTCCTTTTCTAAATTCAGTACTCGTGTGGCAAGAGGTGCCTGGAAAAAATATCTGGCAAGGGTTTCCGGGCACGCAGTTAAAAGCCCTCAAACTGGCCACCATCACCTGCCTGTTCACAGCCACATGGCGGATTACAGTTACAATGACCTCACACACAAACACAGCCACACACGGGGCCAAGCAGATCAGCTTTCACTGTAGTAGACCTTCTGACTGCTTTTGACAGAAGGGATCTTCAGCCATACTGCAGCACAAAAGAAAAAGCCTGTACTTTTAAGGCTACTCTGTGATATTTGAGCATTTAAAGGTGTTCATACTGAGTTGTTTCTGTATTCTTTTATGTAGCTCATGTAGCTTTTCTTTTTAGTTAGTAGTTTGTTCTCTTCTGACTGTCTCACATTTGCCATTTTGTATTGAAGTGTATGGGGAAGGGTGGGACTTAAGTTGGGGACACAAATGCCTGAGCTTTTTTCCTAAATGACCTATCAATTTTAGAGGTTGTGACCGTGAGGCAGATGTTGAAGAAGTTCTGTTACAGAATTTTTATTTATCTGAACTACTGTAGTGTGTAATTACTGCCTACACCTATAAAAATATTTTTAGAAGCACATTATGGGTTTGTGACTGACTGACTCGCACACTCATTCACGTTTAGCAGTTTATAGATTCTCCCCAAGGGGGCGACATTAGTATTTTGATGTTTGGTGCTTCGAAGGAGTGGTGCTTCAAGTCAGTGACACTGCGTGTCATTGTAAACGCATACAATCTCGAATATCAATTAATATTTTCAAAATTAAAACTCATTTAATTGCACCGTTAATTCTTTAAAACTGTAGTTTCACATTTGACAACACATAGGATATTTTTTACTGTGTTATAGACACACACCTTTAAAAACAAAGACAAACAGCTCCTGTTCTAGTTGTGTCCATGTGTATTTAAAGTGCTTCAGAGCACGAGCATTTCACTTTCACTTAGTTTCTCATTAGTGATAGTGGCCTGTAGGAGGTTTGTTGAGTTTTCACTCCTGCAGTTGGATTTTCCTGTCTGACAACATCAGAATATGTTTCCTTTTCAGAGCTTTGGCCTCCCTTACTGATAAACATCTCAAATAAAGTTGCACACAGACTTTGCCGGTTATATTGCGGTTATATTACTACATATAGAGTTTGCAATATGGCGTGCCATGTATCCAACTCTTAAGTTTTGAAAGATTGGCCTGTATTTGCTTTGACCAAATCTGGTTTCTTGTAGCCTAAAAGGGCTCGAGTCTTCAAAATACTCAGCAAGTCCTCTGAAATGTGGACAAGCTTTACGAAACTACCAGCATTGCTGAAAATAATGGGTTCCAACGTGCTGATTACAATCAAGTTTTGAAACCGTGTCTGAAAACGGCAGGCAGAGTACCACCTGCTTCTTGTGCCAGTGATTACGCAATAAGGTCGAGAGCTGAAAATAGGCATTTCAGACTCAGCCACCAACAATGCCTTCTATTGTTCAGGCCGGTTTAACATGATATTTGGTTTGCTCTATTGTTCACCGTAGTAATTCAGACTGCAAATGTTATGAAAAGCTTCTCGTAAACAAAAGTGTGGGAGATTTTGCTGGCAGCAAGACTGCAGAGAGCCAGCTTTAGGTATGTATAGTTTCCTCGCTTTCAAACTGAATCCATTCAGTTCTTTCTGACTTTATTTTATCAGCTGCACCTTCAGCTGAACAATTTGGGGCACTATTATTAGTATCAATATGATTAAAGTCATGATTGTGATTTAACTGTGATTGCTTTTTGGCCCCAACACACCTGAACATCCACTTTTTCTGCCTCAAGGCTTGAATGTTGGATGTGCTGTGCCAGACTACAAGTCAGCTGGTGTTTAGTTGCTTTTAATTGGTCTACCTTATGGCAGCTCAATGTTATTTCTTGCATTTCCCATTTTAAAACTAATACAATGTTGTAATACAGTGCTATAATTATTTCATCAATTATTAATGCTTTGTATAATACATGTGATTATAAGTAATTGCAGCTCTTTGAAAATTACACTCTTTCAAAAACAATTGATCTTTCAGCCCTTCACCTGTGTTCATGTTATCTTGTGAGATGGACTGATCAAGGTGGGATGGGCAGGTTTGTTTAGTATTAGGCTGTATTTTTTCCTATTTAGGGGTGTCAACTCTTGGGCACAGTTCATCTCAAACAAGCCCTTTGGCTGCTTCGCCTGCAGCTCCACTTTTTTTGTAGCGCAGCAGAGATCGAGTCTCTGAGTAGAAGTGAAGTGATGCGGTCTTAAACAGAACGAGAAGGTTCTCTCTCGCTGCATTGTCTCTCTGACACCACATCTCATTAGTGTGACATGCCAAGTTCCTCAGCTGAGCTACTGATGTGCTCCAGTTTAACGTTGTCTTCTAGTCACCTGCCATCAATACCATCACTACAATATGTTATAGACTATATGCAGTACATTATAGACTATTCACAATAGATTATAGACTCTAGGCAATACATTATAGACTATACACAATAAATTATAGACTTACACAAAACATTATAGACTATACACAAAACATTATAGACGATACACAATGTTATAGACTGTCTGCAATACATTCTAGACTATACACATACATTCTAGACTATAGACAATACACAACAGACTATACGCAATACATTATAGAATGTACACAGTGCATTATAGACTATATATATACATTATAGACTGTACGCAGTACGTTATAAACTATATACTATACATTATAAACTGTGCACAGTACATTATAAACTATACGCAATACATTATAGGCTGCGCGCAATACATTATAGACTGCATGCAATGCATTGTAGACTATGCAGAATACATTATATTCCACATGTCTAAAATACTCCACATGTCTAAAAGTATCCAGACACACCTTCTGAAGAGCTGTTTTTAGGTGCACACATTGCTTATATAGGAGTTCACATACAACTTGGATCTCCATTGGAAAGCATCGACCAATAGAATTGGGTATTTGGAGCCGCCACACATGAGCCCAAGGTCATTATGCCCAGTGTCCAACACTATTAAGACCCACAGTATTGGACTGTAAAGCAGTCGAACTGTGTACTCTGGACTGATGGCCTCCATTCAGTACCATTTAATTGACATTTAAGATCCAGAGCTATTCATACATCAGTGCCTAATGTGGCAGAGTGCAATCAAAGCCTCGCAGCAATGTAGTGTAAAGCCTTTCTAGAAGAGTAGAGGCTGTTATTGCAGCAAAGAATAGACAAATGGTCTAATTAATACTATTGATTTCAAAAGAGTGGGTGTCTACAAGTTTTTGCACCCATAGTGTATTAATACTCCAATTGAAAGAAATAGCTTTGACAGTCTTTCAAGAGAGAACCAAAAAAGTTGGCAAATCTCCCCGAAGTGTTTCTGTTCTATTCTGTAAATAGATGTTTCTGTCATTTCCTCGTTCCTCCCTGCTGTCACCGTCCTGTCTGCTCCTCTTGCGTAATACCTCAATGTCCAGGATCTGTTTCCCTAACGAACTCCAGAAAATGACCACATTGCTTGTGTGTGGCTTCTTTGAAGTCGTTCTGCATAAGTGTGCCTTTAGGGTGATACGTTGGTCTTGGTCATCTGATGAGTGACTCTCTTCTGTGTAATGTAAGTCATATCCTGGCAGAGGAAAAGACTCTTTCTACATCAGGTTTCTGAAACATTACGTTGGATATCTGCGCTCATTGTCCGGAGCTGCAGTTTCGCTTTTTATTCGAGTTTTGCCGAATTAAAGGTACATGTTTTTAAGAAGGTACATGTGCCAGTCTTTCTTTCTCTGAAATTCAAATTAAAAGTGAAACTGCAGCTCCAGGTTATAATAGAAGAACCGCTTTGGGTTCCCTATAGAGCCTTTCGGTGGAAGATTGTTTAGAGAGGTTTTTTTTTTTTGTTTTTTTTTTTTTTTTCAGAGATTTTTTCTCGAATAGTAAACACAAGCTGAGAGTTGCGCTGAATTTATTCTTTTTTTTTTTTTTTTTTTTTTCAAATGGCCTGTATTTTGGAAGTTTTTTCCTACCTTTTTATGAAATAAGAGCTTGATGTAAATGTTGTTAAAATTTCAAAACAAACAATTAGCTGTCTAATATATAGAGAGACTAATAACCCATATTAGATTAATTGTTTTTATGATGTCATAAAAGCCAACACAGTTACACACATATCCACCTATGCAGCCTAAAGCAGTGTAGCCCCGCCCATTTACGCTGAAATTAGTATTTTAACCCAAACCTTTTTTTGAATGAAGCACAATACACTGCAGCCAATTAGAACAGAACTGTTTAATTCAAAGTCAGGTTGAGAAACGGTCATGTAAAACTAAATTTGGACTGTTTTTGTTATACAGAACCACGCAAACCACACCTCAAGGGGAAAAATGAATCAAATCCAAGAAAAGTGAAGGATACGGACCCTTTTAAGAGTGAATCTATATGTATTTTGTGACTTAAAAGTGCTTCCAATAGTGCCTGGATTTGTAAATTTACCATTACGAGTTATTACTATGACTTTTACGTCGCCCCCTGTATTTTTCTCTCTCTCTCTGTCTTTCTCTCTCTCTCTCTCCCTCCCTTTGTTTCTCGGCCTCTCTCTCCCACTCTTTGTGTCCAGTGTTTGGAGTAGTGGTTGAGAGGTCAGTGTTTAGTGGTTAGAGGTTCGCCCCTCCTCCCTCTCAGCTTCACAGGAAGCAAGAGGCTGACTGGAATTTTGGCTTCAGTCCGTCATCACTAACGCCCAGCGGCAGGAGTGCATGCACACACACACACACACACACACACACACACACACACACACACACACACACACACGCACGCACACACACACACTCTTACTCCCTCACATGCACCGCTACAGCGTACTCCCATAACATGACAGCAGCAAACAGAGTAGACTGGTTTGAGGGCTGTGGGTGAGAGTATACGGAGTGTACACAGGAAAACAAGAGCTTGTGTTGGATCTACTTGCGTTTATTCTCTTTTCTTTAAAAAGAAAAAGAAAAAACGTCCCGGTGAGAAAGTTTGCGTGGAGCACTTGTTCCGGAAAGATGCCAGCAAACTGACATACAGCTTTCTAGGATTTGACTTAGGTTTGTTTTTCCATAAGGACCTCATTTATAAGGTACAGTATATCATTAAGTGTCATTGTGCGTTTGGATTGTGGATCATTTTCTTAATTATCATTTGTTTGATTGTAAAGTGGAACATAGTTTTTGTCTGATTGACATTTTGCTTACTATTATATGGTGGACAGTTGAATGGATTGAAATATGCTGTTAAATCTGTTTTAACTGTTGAAACCTATTGAATTGTCGTATTTGGGAGTACTACAGATACTGATCACATTTAGCATGAGTGACGCTGCCTGTTAGAGTGCAGTTCTCATGCTGCTGCGTGTTCAGTGGTCAGTGCATTCTGTCCTATGCTCTCAGGGCTAATAAAAGGTTGGAGGTGTTTTGGTGGCAAGCGTTCAGAGTGCGTCATTGCTGAGGGTCAGATTCTGTTTGTTCGTTTGCTTTTATGTATGTGTTTATTTATTTATTTGAAGCATTGCAGTAAAATTTTCTGCTGCTCTTGGGAATAAACCTTTGTTGACCTTTCCTTCTGACGGCAGTTACATAATGAGATCTTTAATCTTGGCTTTAAAAGTGTGAGAGCTTTGACTCCGAGGAGTCCCCCAAGTGCGGATTCCGTTCTCTGAGCAAAATTTGGGTGTGCAGACGTGTGTGCTTTTATTATTTATACATTTTCAGGACTAGATTGTCTACAAAACCAGACAGTAACGCGGGCAACCTTGAATGTCAGGGAAAACAAAACAATCCTGATTTTTAGAGCAGCTGTGGTTAAGGTTAATTAAGTAACACCAAACTAAAGCATTCGTAAGGCTACATGACATTTCTATGAATGTTTATAAAGGCCTATTCCAGCAAGCACCAGTCAAGATGGCTTTATTCACCGTCAGTCCAGAACCTGACGCTTGTTTGTATAAGCCTTTATAAAAGTTTCTATTGGGTTGTCAGCTGGCGTGAAGGCTTATTTGTTATGTAGCCTTATGAACGATGCTCTATAGTGTTAATGAAATACGTATATAACGTATTGGGTTTATTATTATGGATATGATTTTTACATTTTTCCATTATTTGAAAACCTCGGGTTCTCTTTACGTTAGTATATTATAGTAATATTAAATTAGATTGTATTATATTAAATTAGAAGGATTATTTTCCAATGTAGTCAAAGTTTCTCTCCATCCTTCTGAAAATGTCCCAAGTTTTGTTCTGACGTTGTCATCGGCTGTGAAAATGTAAATTTTCAGTAAAATTGGTCCAGAATTACAGGGGGAAATTCTTTCTACTTTATTTTCCATTATAAGTTAATGTTTCTTTTTCTCCCCCTACTTTAAATTTTGGTTCAGACAACAACATATACACATGGGACATGACCTCATGTCCTAATATTGTATAAAAGCAGTCTGTGTGTGTGTGTGTGTGTGTGTGTGTGTGTGTGTGTGTGTGTGTGTGTGTGTGTGTGTGTGTGTGTGTGTGTGGTTGTTGTCCCCAAATCGCATTCCAGACTCCAGGGATGTTGTGTAACTTGGAATGCAGGGGCCGGCGGGGTGGGCATCGTGTCTGTCAGGAGCTGTAAAAAAAGGAAAGAATCTGAGCTGAATTCCTCAGAGCTCAGTGGCCAAGGAATGTGCTTTTACAACTGCAGCCGCCCGTAAATCTTCACGCTCTAAGCTCGTGCTTCCTGATTCTGAATGTGAACTGTGTCTATTTAATGGGCTTCCAGTTTAACTAATATGCGTAATATGGGTGGGCAATATGATCGTGTTGTCATCATTGCAATAAATTAGGTCAACGTGTGATTTGAGTGTATCATTGGTGTCATTAGTGCCTCTGAAGTATTACAGTTATTATAAATCGATCTAGATCCATTACTGAGAGCATGTGAACCACACCCACCAGTATAAACTGGTATAGAAGCTAAACTGTGCACCTCTACAACACTGAACAGCTACATTATAGTATTATAGTTATTATAAAACCAGTATTGACTCATTATTGAGAGCATGTGAACCACACCCACCAGTATAAACTGGTATAGAAACTAAGCTGTGTAGTAACAAATAGCTGTTTGGATTTGAGCCCATTATGCCATTGTTCATTATTCTTCTGTTCCTTCTTTATACATAGTTCAACATTACTGATTCACTGATTGCCCGGTCAGGAAAACCGCAGTGAAAAAACCCTTCTTGTTCAAACAAACCAACCTTTTGCAGTTTTGGGGCACGGTTGATTTGGTGAAGAATCCGCTTGTTATTTCCTTTATTCGATTTCATATTCAAACATCCCTCGTTTGGGATAAATGGTTTATTCTAGCTACGCACTGAGTTAAATCTAGCTCTGCAGTTTTGATGGTGTAGTCCATTCATTCCTCTTTGTTTACAAACTTCAGAAATAAAGTGTAGCGGTCAAATGTCATTTTCAAATTGCCCGCCCTTGATCCACAGCACCACAGTGAGCGCAAGTGTGTTTGTGTATATGTAAATTTTTCATCTCCTTCATCTACGTCATTGAAGAGTAACAGAAGAACATGGAGCTGCTCTGGTTAGAGGTCAGATCCAGTTATTTCCGAGCTGAAATGGAAAGGCAAGAGAAGGAGGCCCTCACAGTGTGTGTGGTCCCAGAATGAAGGGCAGAAATAGCTCCAAAATGCACGCAAAGATGCACACCTGTCAGGGTTTTACCATCTCTGAATACACTGTTATGGACTGAGACTTCTCTGAATTGCTAGATTTCGTGGTCAGATTTTGTCTTGTGGACTCTAAAATGTATGTGATTTTACTGGCCACTCATTTGATGAGTTAATTTTGACAGATACGTTAATTTTGACTGGCAAATGGGTAAATTAAAAGAGTTGTGATTCACAGACTATAATTGCAGCGAAGGCATATTTACAGGTTTGACTTAAGTGTTTATTGAGCATCCACATAACTTTGATATTTTTTGCATCATAAAATGTTTTATAGTGTCATTTGAAATGTATGAGGCCCTTAACAGGCAGTGAACTCTGCAGTAAAATTATGATGAATAGCTGAGTTGCATATCAGGGTATTCAGACTGTAACTCTACTGTAACTGTACTGTAAAATCATTGAAACTGCACCTGAGTTGAGACGACTGTCCGAGCATTGGTTGGGAGTCCAAGAGTGCACAATATTACCTCCTCATCACATCTCCCCACCACACCACCCCCCCTTTTACTGAGCGTGATGGAAGCCAGTGAGGGTAACCAGTATTGGGTGCATTGTATGATTGGGGGAGTCCTTGTTATAACTATAATTAGGCACTTCTATATTGGGAAGAATTGAAAAATAGGTAAATAAAAAAATAAAAAAATAAATGAATGGAAACAAGGATGTGATTCTACTGAGCTATAGCTGTAATTGGGTCCTTCTATATTGGGAAGAATTGGAAAAAGGTAAACAATGAATGGATACAAGGATATGATTCCACTGATCCCATTACAGACTCTGGCTGAGGACCCCTAAAAATGTTTTTCATCTTTTTTTGTAATCAAATTTTCATTATTTCCCAAAACATGACGATGATAAGGCATTAGAGGCAAATTTCTTCACACCCCATCTCACCCCCCTCTCGATCCTCCCTCAACATAGCACCCAATAGTCATAAATACAGTTATAGTTTTTACGAAAACACTAATACACGGAGGATACCAACTGGAGTGCTAAAGGCTTAAATGAGGCACACAACAAAGTTGTAGAAGATACAGTTCCTCTGGTTTTATTGCCAGTTATTTTGATCTTTTGATGAATTACACTCAGTGCAAGGCCACAAGCAAATAATCACAGGTCTTTAAGTTAAATCACAAGGAATAGAAGAGGGTAATTAAAATAACGCTAAAAATCAGATATAAACAGACTAATTATGTTGCTGCCCTCCTTTCCTGATACCAGTATGATTGACATTGCAATATCATAATACACACTCTGCAAATCTGCCAGATGAATTGACCCCCTGAGTCTGAGTATAATAAATATCAACTCAGAACCCTTTTTTGCCCATTTGGACAGAATCATTGTGTTGAGCAGAACACTGTCCCTTGTTTTTTAATTACCCAGACTCGCTCAGTAGCGCTAATGACACTCATTGGTCAACGTAACATGGATTTGGTCGAGTTAGCACTGTTGCTAACTTCTCCCCAAGCGAAAGAGTCGCGTCTGTGTCCGAGCTCTGGACTTTTGTGCCAGTGGTCAGCTCATTCCTGTAAAAGAAAAGTGCTTTAGCTGCAGCATTATAGCTCAAACCAGCGAGCAAAACAGGACAAAGACAAAAGAGGTCACTGTTAGCAGCACTAACACTGTTCTGATTTCAACATGTATTGTTCTACTTAAACTTTGGACTCTTACTGCTTAAATTAGTCAGAAATTCAAAAACTTTTAAGCAGATTGATGGACAAATTGTACTTCTGTTCAGAGCAGTGTATATAAATCTTTTCAACTCTGAAGGTCCACGTGAGGGTCCACACTTCTTCATTCTCAACTATAGGACCCACACAAACCTCCATTCAGAAGACCAAGGTTGCTGTTTTCTATAATACTAAACCGATTTTGTTGCACACAAGTGCATACAATGATTTTAATATCAATGTTGGAACTTTGAAAATGCCATTTACATTGTGTGAAAATGTTATGATGGATGGAACATCAAACATTTTTTAAAATAAACATTTTTTAAAAGAAACATAGCATTTTTAATGAAATCTTTTGAATAGAATGGACTAGTAGCAGATTCTACAAGGACTAAGAAAATTAGAGCTTTAAAATTTTCTAATAAATACATTTCAGAAGTGGAGCAAATTTGAAGGCAGAGAACTTGACAAATATTCTAAGTAGTTACTTTACATTAATTATTATTTAATATCTTCTCTTGTTCTTAAAATATTGATTAAAACATTATAATCTTTATTACATTAGGCTATTATTGTACATAAAAATTGTTAAACTTAAAGAACAGTTTGGCCAAAAACGAAATGTACACAATTATTCAACGACTCAAGATGTAGTCCATGGACGAAGGCATATTTGTTGTCCAAATTTTGCTTCTTTAGTCTAGAACTGGAGTTTTGAGGCTAATGCTGCTAACAAACACTGGACGTCAGTAGCTGCTCACACCGCTTCCATAAAAATACATCACCAAAACTCTCAAATTACTTGAACAGCATCCAGATCCTCATTACCACCGCACAGACTTGTGCATAGACTTTGTCTCACAGTAAATCCACAGTAAACCACGCTGAAAAGTCTGTGTCATCTTAATAAAGAGCTAGATGTGATTTAAGCAGGTTGAGGGTAGTTTTGATGATGTATTTTAATGGAAATATTGTGACCTATTCTTGTGACCAGGGTTAAGTGGAAATATGACTGAAGTAGATTTTTTGCTGAACTGTTTCTTTAAGTCGTATGTGTTAGTATGTATGCCTATTTGTGTATATCTGAGTTTACCCCACCCTATATTTCCTTCTGTGGGTTGCTTCATATTGCTTTTCCGTAAAGCCGCCCCACCTCCTCCCCCTCCCCCCAATGCCTGGCACTGTGCTCCATTCATGAGCTCTGTGATGTCAACCGGTGGACTTTTCCAGTCTTGGGAACGTTCTCCTCCCAGTGGAATCTTACAGCCCAGATTAGGAACACTGCAGTGCGTGTCTATGTGTGTGTCTGTGAGCATTCATTCCCCAGGTTCGTAGTTTGTAGAGACCGCTTTCTTTTCTTATAAGATCTTCCATAATAACACAGTGTCTTTGGTCCTTCTTCTTTCCTAGTTTTGGGAAGCGCTCTGCAGGAAGCTTGCGTCGCGGATGTGAGTGCATCGTCCTGGAGCCGTCCGAAATGATCGTGGTGAGTCCCTCTTTCACCCGAGCACTGGAGAATATTCATGCTGCCTGTCTTCACTGCACCTAAATGTCAAATGATTCCTCATATGTCTTTATCAACTTTGCAAATGACCTTTTGCTGGTGTTTCACACCTCAAATCGTCTGTGGGACATCTCCCTGAAATGATCTGGCTCTGTCTGGCGGGTTTTAGGCACCATGGCCTCCTGTTTGTTCTTCTATAAAGGAAATTCTTAATTTCCAAAATGGAGTTATTCAACCAAGATTTAGAGAGCAAAGTTTGCTTTTTAGTTGCACTGGACAGTGTAGTTAATCAGATACTTAAGCTAACCTTTAGCGAACTGCGTGCCGGCATCATCTCACTTAAATAGTCTTGCTATTTTTTTTCCTAGTTTATGATGTAGTGTTTTCTATAAAAATTGACAGAAGTTAATCAGTATCAGTATTTTAGCTAATAAACCAGGAGTCATCTTTATTCCATTTATACCTTTGTCAAATTTTTAAGAACAATGTGTTATACGGTGTCTGAAAAAACAGAATGTGACAGTATTAATAATTAATCATTAATAATTATTAATAATTAGCCCTGTTAATTGGATTTAGTGCAGAGCAGTGTGTGAAATGTGTTTGACCGTGACTCCTCTGGTGCTTTTTCACTTATAAAATTTCAGATAAAAAATAGAAACTAAATATCAGAATTAGAACAGTCATGAGTATTCAATTAAAACTGGTTAAATTTATTTAAAAAAATAACAAAACTAATTATCAACATAAGACACTAGATTACTTCATTATTAATATAATCGATAATACTTGTTGTCATGTATTGAGGAAATCCCTGGTGCCCCCTGACTATCATATAGAGGCCTTGAGTTCAGACCAGTGCTATATCAAAACATGGTCAAAACCATGCAAAAAGAATAAATCTGCTATAATGCTAATTTCAGCTAGCTAATTTCTAGATTAAACACGGACATCTGAAGCTTGTAAAAGACATTCTATGTTTAAAGCTTGTAACAAATATATTAACATCTAATTCACCCTGTATAGAGCTGCTGCCACTACCATTGTTTGCCCACTGGTTAGACTGTCAGTTATGTGAAGTATCTGGGACTGTGGGAAATCCTAGGGTGACGTTTTCCCTCACAGCATTAAATATGTGATTGGTTTATTCCACTGTCACTTTCTAATGATAATGATGGTTAATCTGAGATGTTAGAATTAGAAACTAGTGCCTAAAGGTCTAAGCAATAGGACCCTTGATACCACACATGTAAGAAAGACTGATTGGATGATTTTCCATTGGTCATTTCATAACCATTTAACCATTAAACTCTATTTCATTTTTTAACTATTTAACTCTATTGGTTTCCAAACAAATAGGAGTAGGACTGCAATGCTTTCTGGTTTCACAGTCCCTAGAATTCTTTTGGCTTTCTGTGTCACCTCTGGAGAAAATGTCTTGAAGTTTTGTGATGCTATATTTTTACCAAACCACACACCTCATAAAAGTCTAAAACAATAGTAGCAGCCATCAAAAAGCCCCAAATGTGACTGTTTCGTCCAGGATGTAATGATATTTATGCATGCAGGTTACCCAATGCTAATGAGTAAAGTCTAAGCTTCCATTACTAGCTACATTAGCAGCACAAAAATTAAAAAGCACAAATACACTCAACAAAAATATAAACGCAACACTTTTGTTTTTGCTCCCATTTTTCATGAGATGGACTTAAAGA
>JBBPCZ010040557.1:0-13331 GCA_037974445.1 Brycinus macrolepidotus
CTGCTCCCCGGGCGCTGTGTTCCTGGCTGCCCACTGCTTCACTTGGTGAATGGGTTAAATACAGAGAAAGAATTTCAAACTGTTCACACTGTGTGCTGCGCTGTGTTTACGTATGACAGAATGGACACTTTACCTAAAGTATCCCCAAAACGTTTTGCTGAAACCATCACTCTAATAGAGAAACTCAGAAGATGTGGCTATGCAGCCCGTTTGGAGACGAGTCACCCTTATAAACTGCTTTTAGTGACCTTTAGCGAAGGACAGCATGGTCCTACTTCAAAACTGATCCGAAGAGACCATCGTCCACCAAAGATCAGCTTCCAACCATCATTTAAATATAATGAATCATCTTTGCATTTTTAGCTGTGCCAACTTGAAGTCTTACAGTCACCTACGGCAAACTTGTTTGTAAACATTCCTGACCGTACCTCTCGGTCTAGATCTTTCTGCTTATCAGAGAACAGCAAAGAGAGCAACAGCGAGCGGCTGAAAGTTATGACTTCAAAGCAGGTATGCTTGCGAGGAAGGTTTTATCAGCAGCTGGAGTCTAGCCTGCCAGCACACACCCCGAACTCTGATTAAACACTGTGGACGATACAATACAGAAATACTTTTATTCCGCTTATCAGCTCCCCTGACACACTGAAAGATAAGAATGGCAAGACTGGAAGAAAAATATATTTTGAAGTTATTCAAAAGTCTTAACTGCATAGGTTGTGGGCTGGGGATCAAATGATCAACAGAAATATTTTACATTTGTGGAAGGTGGAATAATATTAGTACATATCTGAATCTGCTGTGTCATATATATATATATATATATGACACGTGTATGGGTTTATTTACCAAAAACAGTTTAACAAGATCCTTTCTCAACCCCTCATTATCCTTTGAAATTTAACAGGCTGTGCTTTTAGGATAGATATACATAAATTAGTTCTGTAATGATTTTCTCCCTGCGGTGGGCTGGCGCCCCACCCAGGGTGAGTCGCTGCCTCATGCCCGTAGACTCCGGGATAGGCTCCAGGTACCCACGCCTCTAGTAAGGATTAAGTGCTTAGAGACAATAAATGACTGAGTGATTGGCTCCTCTGTATTGAGCCTCATCCATAACACAGTCTAGAGGGAAACACTCCTTATAACTTAGACGTGACTGGGTGGCGCTGCTAAACAGGAGGACTGATGTAAATGCTTTTTGTTTTTGTGAAATTTTGATATACTGTAGAGTGAATGGTACATTTTGACAATGTTCACATACTATATCAAACTCTTATTTCAAAACTCACTTGTCCATAATGTAGGACCTTTAAGATTAAGCTGAGATTGTTTCTGGTCTGGTTTACAGATAATGAGGTGTATGTACATATTCTCTGAGAAAAAGGCCCATACGCTTGCATGTCTGTCGGTCCTGAGTGAGGAATACTCAGTTCTTACCCACAGGAGCATTTATTGTCCGCAACAGGCATCTAGGGGTGGTCCTAATGGGAGCAATTGCTCCAGATAACCTATCAGCAGAAGGTTAATTGCTAACTTGTGCGGAATGAACTAGAGTATGACTAAGCAATGTAACAAGCTTTAAAAGACCTTGTAAAAGTACAGTGAAACCAGATGATTTTGCACAAAAAGCGAAGGACTGCTGATAGTGAGAGAAACAATCTCTGGCTCCACATCAAAACAAGTTTTAAAAAGATTTAAAAGCGAACAAACGTTTAGAGGCCCACTGAACTGCGTAGCAACTGAAGTACGGGGCATTTAAAAACATTGCCTGAGTAATTTTTTCAAGGTTTTTCAAGACGTACAAAAATCAACTTCTGTATTTTTGTTTAACAGGTTTTTGCTGGTGGCTGCACTTTTGCGGTTTAGAGTCAATGTTGATTGAATGTTACTGAATGTTAATCTCATCCTCTCACCATCTGGTTCTATAATTTATTGCCTGTATTTTTATGCCACGTTTGCTAAAAAAGAATGGTATATAAGCCTGTCACTGAAAGCATTTCAAATAATTTTTTCAGTAATGTTTCTGTTCTTTACAATGGTCGTTTATGCATTGTCAGCATTCATTTTTACTTATCAATACAGTCATGTGCGAAACACCGCCGGGTCAATTTATGTTTTGTTGATTTTCTAAGTGAAAGTAAACATCCCCTACAGAAAGCGCACTACAGTGGTGGCATTACAGTAAAGCTCTACACAGCAGGGAAGTTTGGTTGTGTAAACTTGCTTGCTGCGTGTTGTAACAGTATGTATGCTTCGGTCTGCTTTACTGACACGTGAAGTGAATAGCATTGTTTGTTTTGTTACAATAGCACCTGTCAAAGGGTGGAATATACAGTTATGTATGAAAGTTTTAGAACCATTGAAAATATTTCGATATTTCGATATTCAAATAAACATTGCAAGTATTAGCAAGATCTGAAGTATTCAAAGGTAATAGAATAGAGGATGTACTGGGCAAGTGTAAGGATCTGTTCAACTTTGACAAGGGTCAAACAGTTATGGCTAGATGACTGAGTAAGAGCATCTTCAAAACAGCAGGTCTTGTGGCCTGTTCCTGGTGTAGTCAGTCAATTCTGATAGGATGGTGTCAGAACACACAGTACATCACAACTTGGGCACTTGAGCATCAGAACTGGGCCGTGGATCAGTGGTTTAAGGTGGTCTGGTCTGATAAATCACATTTTCTTTTGCATCATCTGGATGACCAGACGCATGTGCCTCGTTTAGGGAAAAAAGATGGCACCAAAATGCACTATAGGAAGAGGACAAACTTACAGAGGCAGTGTGATGCTCTGGGCAACGTTCTGCTGGGATGTCACTTTGACATGTTTCACTTACCTAAACACTGTTGCAGGCAAGGTAACACCCCTTCATGGCAACAGTATCCCCTAATGGTACTGGCCTCTTTCCGCAGGATAATGAGCCTTGCTACGCTGCAAAAAAATATTCAGGAATCGTTTGAGGACCACGACAAAGAGTTCAAGGTTTTGAGTTGGCCTTACCAGACACTTCAACAGTCCATGCCTTGATGAGTCACAGCTGTTTCAGCAACACGAGGGCAGACTCCACAATATTAGTCAGGTGGTTTCAGTGTTATGGCTGATTGGTGTATATACTTCCCAGGGGCAAAAGTGAATTAGTATTATATTAATCAGATTAATTATATTGCAAAAAGCAGTGGTCTAAGTCATCCTCATAAAGCCGCATGATTAAAAAATACAATAAATATTGTAAAAAAGCATTTTACAACCTAATCTCTGTTTACCTCCCCAGCAGCAAATCCACCATGACTATAGTCATTTTGAAATGCCTGTGCTTAGAAAAGTACAGAAAATCCACTGACTCAGAACTAACTTGCAACCGAAGTCTCTGGGCAATTCTATTAGTTAACGTTTGTGCCAAAAACGTACTTTTGTGGAACCTTTTCGTGAATTCCTTTGTCAAAGCTGCTGTAAAAAGCATAGCTCCAGTGTAGTGGTGTGGGTGGAGGTCTCACGGGCTACTGCCATGGATTTTAGAAAACCTTTGAATTTGTTATGTAGTTACATATTTAAAACATTTATTATTATGATTTTTTCCCTTAAGTACAGGGAAATACATTAACATTATTGCGCTTGATAATTCACGGCAGCAAAGAGATGTGACAGATCAGGTTGAAAAGTGCTGGCATGTTCCTTTAATGCAGCCCAGTCAATGCTGTATTGTATTCACTGCAAATTAGGACCATACATCTTACCAAACACACACACACACACACACACAAGATACTCATTCAGCATGTGTTTGGTTGGATCCATGCTTTGAACTTATCCCTGGGCGTATTACTATTCAGAGCTCTTGGCCACTTAACTTGCCATCTAACTAACCACTTCCCAGCTTCATCTTCTGCTCCAAGGCAGCACGGCAAATTCCCAGGATCAGATCAACTCTTACCAGGACTCCGAAATGGGACAACAATGTGCTCTGAGTAGAACAAATTTTATAATGTTCCAAATTCAACATAATGTTCCTAAAACAGTTAAAATGGTTAATTGCATTTCTTTTACTCTGGCTGTATGTAGGACAAAAGTTTGAAAAGTAACAGTTAAACCTTACTGTGCAATTTTGTCAATTATTATTAGGTAATTTTATTATTAGTAGGTAAAAAAATAAAATCTTTTTCTGTTTGTTAAAATGAGCCAGTGAAACAGTGGCTGCTCTGTGATTGGGCCCAGTGGGCCTGAGCCCACCCATTTTTGTCAAAGGCCCATTCAAAACGAACCGCAACACAATTATGAAAAACCACTGCCTTAAAATATGCCATTTTGGCACCAACCAGTGAAAATCCTAGTTTAACCAATAACCACGTTGGCAAACTGGATCTTCCGACAGAAAATGTTGCCACTACCAGAAGCTTTTTTCGATTTGGAAATGAATTAATATAATAAATATAATTTAATTAATGTCAGCTGTGTACTGATGCCAATTCTGCTTTTCTCCCTTCCGAGCCACCAGCACTCTTTCAGACATTTAGCTGCTGTTTTCGGGTGAATCTCATGTTTTTTTGAGTATGAGTACTGCAGTAGTGTGAAGATCTCAGCATTTTGGAGATACAGTTGCATTGAAAGCATATGGACAAAAAACAGAATGGGAACCTTACAAATCATCATGCTTATACGAGGGACATTCAGAAAGTTTCCCCACTTTCATATTTTGTTGGAAAGGGTGAAGGCTGGAAGAGTGGTAATTGGGCTGAGAGTGTCTGAGAGTGTCATATGACGCTGGGAAAATTGCATCGCAGAGGAAGGTGATTATGTAGTAAAGTGATGTCATTTGTTTTTGAGATTCTTAATAAATAGAGTTAAACAAGTGCGGAAACTCTTTGAATGTGCCTCGTATTATAATTTGCACTGAAAAACTGTATTGGATCTGAAAAGATGGCACATTCTGACTTGTAGTCTCATAATGTGCAGTTGTAGTCTCTGACATCTGACGTTAAGTATATTTATTATTTATTATATTTTATTTGTTCATGTGTATGACTATGTGCATTATTTTGCTATGATGTGCAATAGTCTACCATGTGCAATATTGTGCAATGTTCTTATCAGGTACTAAACATTATCATTATGTGCAACAGTCTTACCATGTGAATATCACTACTTGTGTCAATATTACTTATACACTACTGATCTCTACTATGTGCAATAACAGACTCCTAACCACCATCTGTGTCGTTAGATTTCACTCAACTGTAAGTTACTTATCTGTAGTATTTATACCCCAGCATTTGTGTATATAGCATAGTGTATTTTATTTTGAGTTTTTTTCTACAGATTTTTTTATCGGATTTATTTAGACTTTATATTCTATATTGTTCTTGTCTCTGTGTCTCTGTGTGTGCAGTAATAACATTAGCAATTTCCTGCGGGATCAGTAAAGTTTTCTGATTCTGAGTCTGATTCAGATTTCTAACAGCGAGTTAAGAGAGGCTAATCTGTGGACAAAGTATAGGTGGTCAGCGAGGGTGACAGCTGCTTATTCTTGGGCTACACACACACACACACACACACACACACACATAGACACAGGGGAACTGAACTGCTCAACCATGGCCATGGAAAGGTCTGGAACAGCCACTGCACGGCGTCTCTTTTCTTAACAGATCTGAACAGCCTTCTTTGCTCTTGCTATCATCTGTGCCAGGACTCCTGGACGAGACAGAGCTTCTGATATAATGTCAAAGGTCACGGGTGGATATAGAAGCATGTCCACCCCTGGTCTGGGGTCACTTAGCACAAACAAGGGGATCACTGGACAGCATGTCTGCTTTAGAGTCCGGGTGCAATACCCCCTTTCACACGTTCTTTCTCGATTCCGTCTCTGTTCTTTTCTGTTGCTGCAGGAAGGGCTTCTGCAACTACATGGAAAAAAAACAGGGCCTAATCAACATGGCGGCACCTGCCATAGTGTCTCCCCTCCAAACCCCTTCACAAACCTGCCCTGCCCAAGTGAAGCTGAAACAAGCATTCTTTAATGGATATTTGTATGAAACATGAAGAAGAGGAGAAAATGCCTTTCTATTGTTAGATTACCTGTGCACTTCATCGCTGGAAACACATTATACAGTCTTTTTAAGCAAATACAAAGACTGTTGTGGTCCAATTTTAATCATTTGGGTGAGTTGTGTGCTAAAATATTTCAGTAGGTTTAATCAGATGCTTTGATAGGGCAGTGTAAAGCTTTTCACAAATAGCTGCAGTTCATAAACATGACTGCATTTGTGGGCGGAGCCAAGATAGAGAACACCCTTCTATACATTTTAATATACAATTACTGTAACGTTTTGAGAAAAAAAAACATAATTATGCGAAAATTATGGCACATTTGCTAAACTTGTAGATTTCATTTATGCTAATGTTAATCACATACAGTCATTTTCAGACTGTGGCATGTTTTACTGTTGCATTACTCGTTTCTTTTTTGAGCTAATATGTTTGTTGTTTTGCTTCTGTTCGTGGCTATTTTGAGATTCGCTCGTTTTCACTCTAAAGCTGTGTTCTTCTCGTTCCAGCTGTCCGTACACAAGCAGCGCGAGCAGAGCCAGAGATCCAAACTGCTCGGCACATGATCCGCACACACACTCTCAACCTCTCATTTGAAAAATGCCTTATTCTGGGCCTCAAGAACATAACACAACACGAGCGCTGAACCGACGTTAACATTAACCACAAATATAAATTCTTTTTAGTCAGTAAGCCCAGCCCTCTTAAGAGGGTGGATGTTGGCTCTGACGTTTGATCAGCTTTTTTGCTAAATTACAAAGGAAACACGGGTGCAAATGTTTCCGAAGCAGGGCGCTTTTTTAAACGCTGCCAACACATTGTTTAATTACAGGCCACTGCAGAGTGAAACCTTATATTATATATGAAAGGAAAAAAAAAAATTGGCTATCTAGAGCTTTTCGACATCTGGCTGCTGGTTCCAACATATGGTCCTCATGCAGAAAACCATTGAGGAAAAAAAAAAAAAAAAGAAAATGATGGAACTCCAACTCAGGTTCTTAAAGTGCCTTACAATGTCTGTCAGTGATCCAGACCCTGTTCACTTGAGCTTTGGTTTTGGAGCCGTTTTTGTGACCCCTCTGTCGTGCCACAGCTGGGGCTTTTATTGGCTGTTATTATGGCGCGGCTCATTTTTCTAGTCCGAGGTGTTGAAAACTCATTGGGCTCTTTGTCACAAGCACCCACTATATTGGACTGCTAAACACAACTGAAAGGCTGCTGGGCATCGAATATCTCCAACAAAGTCGATGTTCTTTTAAAAGCTGTTTTATTTCAGAACTTTCTTTTCTTTTCTGCTTCTTGTATTTCCACTGGCTCTTTGCCTTACCTTGCTTAATGGATTGTCAGTTTGGCTTTGTTCCCTTTAACTGATTCAAGTCTGCCCTCAGAGCAGTTATGCTACATGCATTTCAGTGTTGCAGTTATGACCCAGGCATGTCCTTGTTGGCTGTAATAAAATGTATCAGCATGTGGAATCGGAGATTTCTGCGTGCTGTCGCTATACAAAAGAAGCATCGTACAGCCTTTGTTGTTGGACACACCACGATTTGGACTTTAGATTGCTTTTATTGATTTGGTTTACAACAACAATGAATAACAATGAAAAACACCTGAAGTGTGACGTATATTCTTATTCAAGTGGCAGGGTGAACAAACTGAACGAGAATTTGAAACTAAATTCTTCACATGAAGAATTGGTTCATATGACGTATTGTTTCATATGAGCACACACTTTGGCTAGAAATGTGTACTGACCAACATGGAGGACACAGTTAAGGCTTTTACTGAGGCAAAACCAAGTTGGGTTCTGACTGCAGTAAGAAGCGCCACGAGGCAAGCGCTGTATTTCACGTTGAAAACAATGCCTTCTTTTAAACATTTGCACTTTCAATTTTCTTGTATAGATTTTCTATGGATTATTTTTTCTTTTATTTCTTTCATTATTTTATTCTATTTTATTTTGTATTCTATTTCTGTAAAGCACATCGAATGACCTTTTGTGTATGATAATGTGCTATATGAATAAACTTGAAAACTTGGAAAAACTTCAAAAAACGTCTTCAACTAGGGCCGTAACTTTGCATGGGACCACCAGAAACACCAAATCTGCCCCTGAGCACAGCATAAGTAAGATCCTAAACTCACATGCTGAAATGGAACTGTATCTTACAAATCCATTTGCTAGTTTGACAGCAGTACTGAACGAGATGATTTAATGGGAACGTGTGTTACAGTGCTGACTGACAGCCAACTCTCACTAACCCTGACACCGTTAAGTACTGGGGTCAAAAGTCAGCAGCTGCTGGCTCTGTCTGACCGACAGCTCTGACTGAAGTTGGCCCATGTGACTCATTTAAGAACAACTTTGTCTTTTCATATTAACCGGTGCTTAATAAAGCACTTAAGAGCAAATGGTACACAGGGATTATTATTTCAAAAATAGTTGTTTTTTTAAAACTGTGGACAATTCCGTCAACTGGATCACTGTCTGAAGTGCATTCGGACTAAAACCTACCTACCCTCTTAGGCTAGACCACAGATATAATGTCATAACACGTCACAACAAACCTTTTTCCTGAGCAAAACCAGTATTGTTGGATTGACCCTGCAAAGTTCACTGGGCTCCACTCAAAAATGTTTTTGCAAACATCTCTGTTAAATGTGAAGTACAAATGCAGTACAAAATACTTTTAACCGGCTGTAATGTCAAACAGTGTGGTAACCACTGCTGTTAGACTTAATGCCAAAAATGTTTGAAACCTGTTGGCACATTTTATCTAATTCATATTATCTTTGAATTTTATTGTAATGGTCTGCGGTGGGCTGGCGCCCCACCCGGGGTGAGTCCCTGCCTCGCGCCCATTGACCCCGGGGTAGGCTCCGGGTACCCTAGTAAGTATTGAGCGGTTACAGAAAATGTGTGAATGAATGAATAAATGAATGAATGAATGTAATGGTGCAGGCTGAAGCCCAGCTGCGCCTGTGCTGTGCCGTGACTGAAGCTCTCTCGTTCAAAAAAAGCTTTAAATGGTAAGTTCCACCAAGTGCTCTCCTAATAAAAGTTATTTCTGGCTCATGCTATGGAGAATTTCAGAAGACCTGTGGATACTCTAACAAAAGCAATAGCAAAGTGGAACACCAGACCCTGGCGATGGTAATTGGAAAATGCATTCACCCTATAGAAATCACATGATTTTCATGGTGATTTTCATGTACATAAATGTTACTGAATTATTTTATTGTAACTGATATGTTGATTAAGTGTATTTTTTTTCAACCTATAGCAATAACAATGCACTGCTTTTTAAATGAGAAAAGGCTTTCCTTCTAAAGTCATGTGCTTATGATTATTCACTTGAATCCTTTGAAAGTCTTAGTTTTAAGATCAACTATATGACTGAGTGTATAAATATTTATCCATAAATATATTCAACAGCAGCAGTCCTTTGGCTGAACGTTGGTTTCACTGGTTGGAAAATGTCTCCAACTGAAATGAGATTGTAATGGGGTGTGCAGTTGAGTCTGAGGTTTTTTTTTTTTGTTGTCTTTTTTGAGATCAACAGCTTGATAAAGTGCTGGGTCAAATGCCTGCTTCACCAAGCTGTTCTGGTGACCACGGTTAAACGCTTATTACTTTTACAAAATTGTAACAAAATGCAATATTGATAACATACATAATCAGTCATGGTAGGCTATGGTTGCCAAGCAACACTCCAAGATTATTCAACGAACCTTCCGAGATAATTCCATAAAAAAACATTTTTAAATTATATTCAACGTGAACAACACAATGAATTTTAATAAAGAAATTAAGTTAAAAAAAGAATACAGAATATAGAATTGATGTGCACACTTATGTATATTTAGAGTGTTTTACAACGTGCCTCAGCCAATCAGATTTTAGAAATAGAACCTCACTCAACCTCAAGTGGCTTATTGCTTTTAGAAAGCACTGACAACATACAAAACGATACAGCACCAACATAAATCATTTAATCTATTATCAATAACAGTTGGAATAAACAACAGTTGCCTAGCAACATGATAGTCAAAGATAATTCCATGAGCAGCCCAATGTTTTTAATAAACTGAAATATTAATATAGAAGTCAGTTGATGTGTGACCATATGTGTGTGTTCTAACGTGTCTCGGCCAATCAGATTTCAGAATCACAACTATCCATATTATATATTTCATAACCCTGCATGCTGCTTATGTATGAGACTGTATCCAGAACTGACATAGAGGAAATTATATCTGTCATTTAACCACATTCAGTCGCTGTCCAACCCTAAAATCTCAATTTAAACTTGTTTTCAGAGGATGTGAGGCCCCCTGTAAATAACTCATCAGATTTAGCTTTAGGAGTCGCCCAGGGTGACCCACACATGCGAGCCCATGGCCCTCGTTCTCCCTGAGAATAGCAGGCAGGGCAGGATGTGAGTCATCATGACTATCAGGCAGCGGGCTGAGGAATGCACTTTCACCTCTGACCTCAGAGGTCACTGCGATCCTATCAGACCCCCACAGAGAGAGAGAGACGCCACTAGAGCGGAAGGACGGAGGACGCAGGAAGACTGCAGTTGCTGCTGAGGAGGAGAGATAGAGGGAAGAGAAAGAGAGTCAGTGTATGTCTGTGTGTGGGCCCTGCTTTAATCTTCTTGCTGTGATAGGAATCCTGATGGTGTGGGAGATTTTTTTTTTATAACTTTATATTAAAAAATATATTTTTAATTGAAAAACTACAAACAAAAAAAAAAATGCTTTTTGGTGTTATAGTGTATTCTAAAGTTTGGTTGTGGATTTGACCATTTTCTGGTATGAATAAGCAAACCGGAATAAAAAAGAAAAAAACTGGAGTGACCTACAACGTCACGGACAGCCCAAAAAACAAACACACAACATACAACACGAAGACAAAAAATAAAACAAGACAGTGTAACAAGCACGAATGCAACAAACGTTTAGGAGCACAAGCTTATATTCTAGCTTATATTCATTATTAGCCAAGTGTTTTTGGTCTAATTGGTCTTTAATCCTTAGAACTCAGAGTGTATTAGTAAATTCTGTTTTAACAAATATGGTGTAAATCAGTCTAAAACCGGTGTTTACTTTCACACACGCTCGCTGTTTGCTGCTCTTTCACTCGCCCGCTCTCCGGACCCCCTCCCTCTGCGGGTTTTCCCCACCCACTTGTGGGCGGAGACTATCCTGAAAGTTCTCCCGGGCTTAAAGATCTAGTGGTTTTTTCTGTTTGTTAAATTTCTAAAATAAAAGAAATTTGTTCTTTTTTGTTCTTTATGGTCGTTTGCGTTTTTTTAAAACCCTAGTAGTGGTTATTATTATTACATGTTTTTTAAATTACAATGATAGGCCAAAATTACGTTCGTATGGGAGGGTCTTTTCATATTAACTTTTAATATAAGTTTTATTATAAGTTCTATTAGAACAATTTTGCATTAAATTCTATTATGTTAACTTCCATCCATCCATCCATCCATTTGTCCATATATATGACCACGCCTTGACTAATATGGTGTGTGTGTGTATATGTGTGTGTGTGTGTGTGTGTGTGTGTGTGTGTGTGTGTGTGTGTGTGTGTGTGTTCACTGAATAATCTCACGCCCATCAGTCATCAATAAATACCGGCTTAATTATTTCACTCCGATTTTTCGCCGGATGATGTGTGCTTCAGTAAAAGTGCTTCTGTGCGGCCATTGTAGCTCCGTTAAATCTGATCTATTGTCCTCCTAAGCTGTGAGAACGAGACCAACACTTGGCAAATTAGAAGCCCTGGCAGCATCATGCATAAGTGAACACTGCAACTCAACAGCCTCTTCAGCAGTTTTGTATCGATGCTTGACCCTCGCTTTGTGGGTCACCAGTCTTTTTGTGCCAAAAAGTAGAAGTGATATAATCGAAAGGATTTTGTCAACCCTTGTATAATCCCCTTCTAATCCCAGCCAGCGAAAGCCAGCGAAAGCCCGGCGGTACTGCGTGAAATGCCTTCTTGGATGCTGTTTAGTTTCTTCTCACTCTGGGCAATTTGAAACAAACAGAGTTCAAACTGTGAACACGTTTGTGAGTCGAAGAGATGTTTCATGCTTCCAGTTTGATAAAGTGCACACGTTGTGCCTTATTCCCTTTTATCTTTGCATCTTTGCCTCATTTTAAATGTTTTTGGTAACACAGACAGGATATCATGGCTTACAGAAGTTTTTACAGGCCTTCTATAACAAGATCTATATACCTATATTTATAAAGAGTTATCATAGATCATAGAAGGCCTGCAACGACTAGTCCTACATTCTGAGACGGGAAACAGTTTGAGAAATTGGAGCTTTAGGGCCAGTCATATAAGCACCAAAAGTGACTTGCCTCAAAGTGATGCATCATGGGAAATGAGGCACACTTTAGTTTCAGACCATTTCAGAGATACGAGGTTTTGTTACCTTTCATGCACAGAAGCAGTCCAAGCTCCGAATTCTTTTGCATATCAATACTGCTGGTTCTGAATGCCTCCAGTCAGCTGCTATATGGGATAGCATCTCAGCTTTCAGGGCCTGGCAAAAAGAGGGGGGAGCACAAAGAGAACTTTACAGAGGAAATCCCTCAAAGACATTCCCATAATCCGTATCATCAGAAACAGAGAGGGTGAGAGAAAATGTTGGTGAGAAACGCTGCTGAGGATGTGGACTAAGGCAGGCCTGATGGTGCTGCTGATGCTTTTTTCTTTGATACGTTTTCAATATCATATCAAATATAAACCAAAGCCAAAGCAAGGCCGACATCGTCCCCCCAGTATCTACCAATATGAAAAATAATACACAAATAAGAAACAAATTTGCTATGTTACAACATCCTAATCGCAACTAAACTGAACAGACTCCTGTTATTATTGCTGCCATGATGTAGCCACACACAGTGTGCGGTTTGTCAGAACACAGTGTTTGGTTTGTCCATGTGTCGCTGCCGAACCCCAGCAGAAACAAAAGCTTGGCTGTGTGTCCAGTCAATACAAAACGCTGTACTGTCTCTCTTTCATTATTTGCAATTGTATTAACAAGTGGAAAACTATTATGCAATATGGGGTCTTTCAAAAGTCGTATGAAAATGATAATTTTATGAATGGTTATGGTCTTGTGATGTTATGCTAAATTCCTTAGCTAACTGTCATATATGGCAATATAGTTTGTGATTGTGCATATATACCATATGGACAAAAGTATTGGGACACCTGACCATTACACCAACAGGGACTTTAATGACATTGCATTCAAATCCATAGAC
>JBBPCZ010040588.1:0-13330 GCA_037974445.1 Brycinus macrolepidotus
ACACTGCATCATTTCTCTTATTTTGATGTATTGTCATTTCCTTTAAAATTATGCTATAAAGAACAATATTTTTATTTGGAAATTAGGAGAAATATTGTCAGCAGTTCCTAAAAACTAATGCAAAGCTGTTCAGTTCAATATTTCCACCTATAAAAGATAAAACCTGAGAAACATTTTTTCAGTGGTCTCTTATTTTTTATGGAGCTGTATTGTATACTCCATGCTACTCCTCATATCTATACAGCACAGTATCCACTAAGCTACAATCGCCATTATCATATACCATAACCATACTACAGGGCAGAGGTGTGACTAGACTCTACCAACTTCAAAGACTAAGCCAATAAGACCCTTCTCAAGACCACAGTTCAGGGTAGAGAGACCTATAGTTCCTTGTATGCTCTGCCACTATGCCCCTGGGGAAATTTTGGCAGGCTGGCCACTCCTGGGAAGATTCACCAGTGTTTAAAGGTTTGCAATTTTTGGATAACGGCTCTCAGTATTGTTTGGTTCAAGGTTCAAGGTTATTTTATTGTCATCAGCAGCTGTGTACACGTACATAGTGTGATGAGACAATGTGTCTCCATGGACCACGGTGCAACATATAGTGACATTCAACAGAGTGCTACAGAGTTCCTCCAGAAACAAGAGGCGATACACAACACAATAAATAGACAATTGTAACGATAGTGCATGTAACAGCATAGTGTAAACCTTCCAGAATGATTAGTATTGCACAATTAGTATTATTACTGCACAAGAGGCAGTTAGCAGCATTGAACAAAATGCAAGGAATGACGGAAACGACACAATGAATAGACAATGTAGCAATGTGACAGTAGTGTGAATGAGATGTGAATCAAAGACAATACAGTAAGTAGACAATACAGAAGTGTATCGTAAGTGGGAAGTGTATGTAAACCTTCCAGAGTGGATAATATTGCACCATACATATATTTCACAAGATTACAGTGTGAAGTGGATGTAAACCTTCCAGAATTAATATTGTTTTGTTTGGTGATGTCCTAGAACTTGATTTGTTTTTTTAAACCTCTCTAGGCAGAAATGTTTTAGTCACATTTTTCTCACCTCTACTTGGTTTTTGTTCATGACCCAGTGTGTTTGTTCAACTTTGTGGTGACTACACCATTTTAATGGTAGACTTCAATATGAATGAGACTTTCATTCAGAATGGTTGACTGGAGTAAAGCATGGGTGTGGTTAATCAGCGGGAATCTCTTTAATAATTAAACTGAATTTGTTGCATGAGTGACTAAGTGACTAATTTTTCACGTGGATGGTTGACATGTTGGGTAACTTTGCTTCTCAAATAAATTAAATAATACTTTTTAAATGTGCTTATTTAGGTGCCATTTGTTTGATATTACATTTTAAAGATTTAAGATCTGAAACCATTCATTGTCAAAATACGAAAGGAAACCAGGTTACTTTTTCACAGTAGCTCTAAATTCATTTGTCTGGCAAGATTAATATTATATTCATGTTTTTGTTTGTGCTTGTTCATGTGAAACGTAAGGCAGTTATTCTGTCCCTTAATTTCCAGGTTCTATTTGCTTTCTGTCAGTTCAGCCAAGTAAGAAGAGCAAATAAACAGGAAGATAAAAAAGTATGACGGAGCAAGCAAATGAATTGTTTTGACAGAAATAATAAAATACATGTTTCTGAACTAAGAAAGATTGTAAAGTTTGAAATCTTAGTTTAGGCGCAGTTGAACCACATAACATAGGAAAAATGCCAGAACTGTCATAAAGATTCTAAAGTGTAGACTGACAGTGTAGAGCAATGAATGCCCAGTTGTAGAATTCAAGTAAGGTAATTATGTGAAAGACAATGGGATGAAACCAATACCATGTTATTTTAAAAGAAGCTCTGCTAGGAAGGACCAATGCCAGAACACAAATACAGCAAGAACTGACACCAAGGCCCTTCACTGAATTTCATTTCTTTCTCCCAGCTACACTACTGTTTAAAAGACTGAAAACTCTTGTTCATCTCTTGTTATTCAATAAATGATACAGTGTGATAAATGATACTACTGCATTCAGACTTTATAGACGCTTTATATAAATAGAGACTGTATACGGTCTGTACGTGGACTGTAAAGATACTGTTCATATAGACTGTATAAACAGACTGTATAGACAATCTATAAACACAGAATGTATCAACAGAGACATTAAACAGAGACTATAGAGATTGTATCAATGTTGTATAAGCAGACTGTGTGCAGACTGTGTAGAGACTCTATAAACTGAGACTGTATGTGGGCTATGTAGAAAATATAAACAGGGACTATATATAGAAGTCAATACATTTCACTGCGTGTTGTACTTGTATAACTATGCATGTGCCAGATAAAGGATCTTGAATGTTTGAGACCTATGAAGTTGTAGAAAAGCATCATGATAAAATGATGCTTTACTTTTACTGGGGGAAAAAAATGCTTTTATGTTATTGAAAACCATGATTCCACACTTTTGAACAGAGATACCAGAATATTTGTGACATATGACATAACACTGTAATTGTTATAACACTGTAATTCTTGTGTTTGTAACATCAGGCAGTAAAATGGATCAGTGATAACACTGTAATTCTTGTGTTTGTAACATCAGGCAGTAAAATGGATCAGTACTTCTAATCATTATATCACTGCTCTTCTTTTGTCTTGCTTCTTCATGTTTGCACTCTACAGAAAAAACAGAGGAGAGAACTGGCCAATCTGACCCCAGTCTGGACCCAAATATAGCTCATTTAAGAAGCTCTTATTGGTAGTACTGTCTGTACTATCCAAGGGCATCATTTTGGTTTCAGAAATGAGAGGGACACTATGAATTTCTTTTCTGCACTGTAGTACTTACTGCAAAAGCATTCTAACTGTAGTAACATTCATCCAGTATTGGTGCATGTCTAATGTAACATGATAATAGTAAGGGGTATAGCCCACTGATCCATAGAGTACTATGCAAACATGTTCGGCCACCTAAGAACATTATATTTAAAGCTATTCAAGAAAGTATCCAGACACTCTTGTTTTTGTTATTGTTGCTTGTATTGTAATCACAGTGTGTAAAAAGTCATTTGCTTTTTGCAACGTTGTGGTTCTGTTTTAGCCCATTCCTCTTAGCAAAACCTCTTCAATTCCATACAGCCCAACATCATGATGTTTCCACCTTCAGACTTCACTGCAGGTACTGTGTTCTTGGGATCATACACACAACCCTTCTTTCTCTGAACATGACAAGCTATATCACTACCAAAGAGTTCTATTTTTGAGTTGAGTGACCAAAGTATATTGTTCTAAAACATTTATCTGAATACTTATTTATAGTTTAGTGCGTATTTTAGTCACACATCTCTGGGCTTCTTTTTCAAATGAGGAGTTTTATTGTGGAGTGTATGAGCGGAGATGATTATAGTGCAGTTGATTGCTTGTTGTCCTCTGTGTAACTGCTGTTCCTGCTGCATTTAGAGTATCCCAAAAGTAACAGCCGACTTCACTTTTACCAGCTTTATCATTAGACTAAAACGAATCTTGGGTGGTGCACGTGTCCCGGGACAGATTGTGGTTCCTAACAGGGATGTTTAAGGTCTTTAGTCCTAAAGTGCTGTATTATAATGTTAACCCTGAACACTTTAGAAAGCTCCTGCAGCCTCACCTCACTATTTGTTGTATCAAATCTTCTCTGCCGATGGCAATATCTTTTATAAGGATTCCAGGTGCAGTTTGCATGAGAACACTTTTTATTTTTATTTTGCAATGTTTACACATAAGTATATATGAAGTGTTTGAATAAGTGTTTGAATTTGCCCCTATTAATGTGTTTTTAATCTATCTGTCTTTGTTTATACTTATAAATATATACATTTGGGTTCATGTTTTTAATTACATGTGTGTAAATCTGAAGAGGATAAATGCACTGCAAGTATTTTAAAGAACAAAAAAGTGTCTGAATACTTGTTTACCCTCACCATATTTCATTAAATCCCAATACATTTACTTCTTCCTTTGTACTGTGTGTTTATTTGTGTGTGTTCTACTAATGTAGTGCTTTACAAACAAAAACAGAGCAGTTTTTGGCAGTGCCAGGAAGGGTTCGTTGTGCAATTCAGTAGAAGAACCACTTTTGGGGAACCATTTTCTATGGGTGGTTCTTTGGAGAAACAGCATTTAAATTTTTTTTAGAAACATAATGTGAAGGTTTGAGGAAGAACCGTTAAACTGATGTAGAACCTTTACATTACATGGAGATTCTTCAAGCCTTTATGAGGTTCTTCACACTCACAAATCTCAACCCGTGCCAGGAACCCCTAACTAATGGTACGCTTCATTTAACTTGATCATCCATGAGAGTAGCTTGTAAGTGAGTTTTATTGAGGTAGAACTTTGGTATTGATGCTTCACTGTGTATAGCTCCTAACCATGACAGTAAATATGTTCAAACTGGGCTCCTAAACTGGGGCACGTCTCTGCGGAGGCCGCTGCGCTGTCGCCTCTCTGTCGTGACCAATTAGCCATGTATCCGATGGATGCCCTTTTCAGCCGGGCACGGAGGAGTGGGAGGCTTTGGTGAAGGATAAAAAAAAACCAAAAGAGCTGCTTGAGCAGACCCATCTCCTTTACAAACAGCACTCGGTTGTCATGAGAACCTGTTTGGCCTTTTGTTCTCCATGCAAAGAGGATGTGTACTCATCATTGAGCTCATTATTAGCCCTGTAGCTAGTTTTGGGAACACGAAAGAGTTTCGGTCCCAAAAAAAGCACCGCATGCAGAAGCAGATACTTCTTACAGTGCAAGAGATTTTTTCCCACCGCTTCTAGAAAAAGCAAAATGTCACTTAATGAGTAGAATATGAGGTAATGTATAATGAACAGGATAAAACATTAGATGAGGACAGGAAAGAGCAGGTTTCAGATCAGCGTTCAGACCTTTTTTTTTACTCACAGCCAGTGAAAAAAGAAAACTGAAAAAACAAACTAAAACCATGTTGACTCAAAACACACTTATAATAGAAACCAATGGGCTGAAGCTGAAGTATAGGGAAATTACTGCCCACCATATGTTCCAGATTCAACAAATACAGATACAAATACAAACACTGAAGTATTCCTTTAATTAGTTTTACCCCTGGTGGCTCTCCTGCAGAGTGTAAGTACAAATACCCATGATTATCATTTTCAGATGCTCCTGAAGACTCCATGAACTCTTTTGATGAGTTTGAGGTAGTGTGTAAACAGCATTTTCAAAACATACCACTCACTCCCCAGTCTATATAATACAAAACCAGCATGTAAGACTTAAAAGTCTTAAAAGCACAGAGAGGTTGGAAAATGGGCATGTAATCATAAGGTATGACTTTTGTACATGAATGCACATAAATATTAGTATTAGACCTCAATAAAATAGAAAGAAAAAAGTATTCCTAAATACTTAAAAAAGCAGTCAAGTTCAAATTTTGACACAACATGAAGGCTTTTATTTATAATACATTACCATTCACCACTGTAAATGAATGGAATATTTTAGAAAAACTTCTCTCATTAAATTAAGCATCCATAAACGTGCTGTGCAAGGTCACTGCATTGTTGTGTTGTTGTTGGCCAGTTGAGTTAATGCTACATTTTTTAAAATACATTTTTAGCTTACTTATATACTTTTGACTTATTCAGTGTTTTCACTTACAGCCCACACACACATATGTTTGACCATACCTTCACGGGATTATGATGCCATGATACTTTAGAATAACACATTCTTTGTTCTGCATCATTTGAGCTGCACCGTCTGAAACAGTATCCTCTGGAATGTAATCAGTGAACCATTTGCTGCTTTAGAACAAAGCAGCACACATTTGCCAAACCAGAGAATGAATGAGGGAGAAAGGCCTTGGCAAGGCCACGGTTAAGAAAGCTGTTCCAGCGCAGGAAATCCACTCCGGGGCCCATACTCGAAGTAAGAATGCTGATCTGGGATCAGGTTATGCCCTTCCCATAACACTCGAAATAACACTCTACTCACACTGATGGGACCAATGCCTGTATTCACAAAACTTATATACACATGTATATGTGTGTATAAAAGGCACAGGAACAAAAACTCTGTTTTATTCGAAGGACTAAAGGTTAAACAAATGTCATGCTAGAATGATTTATGTCACAAACACAAACAATAAAAACCGGATGGGGAAAAAAAAGGAAAATACATAAAATAGAACCTTTAATTTTGTCATTATTTCAGCTCATTTTAGTGTTTAGCCAAAACATTATTCTAAGGGCTAAACAGAGGTTGGAAATGGGCATGTAAATATGGATTATGACTGTGTTTTTACATTAATTCTATTTGTTTTACTAGAGATGTCAAGATCAGCAGGCCATGAGGAAAATAAAAACATCAGTCTTAGTTTATCTCTTCCCAGACTTGATCTCATTCTTAATTGCAGAGGTTTAACCATTAACCTTCATCTTTGGAAACATTACATCACTGAGAATGCGGTCAATCATTGGTGAGACACAGCATGACCTCAGTACGGGCACCTTGGTGTGTGGGTGTGTGTTTGTTAATTGCCAGTAGTAGCAACTAACAGTAGTAGATAACTGTGTTTTGTACACAAACGGCCAGGTGCAGGAAATTAGGGAACTTCTGTGAAATTAGACAAAGATTAACGTCCTTCACAGCATGCAGGGTTGATCTCCGTCTTTCATAGCGTGAAGATTAAGCTCATGATTGGATAGAGTGAAATTTGGTAGAAAGCTTTTATCATAAAATTCTGTTACAGAATTTGCATGTATGGTAATCAAAGGAAGACAGAGAGACAGACAGACAGAAGTCAAGACAGTGTATTTAAATTTAAATAGACTACAAAACATATATATATATTTATACACACACACGCATACACACACACACACACACACACACACACACACACACACACACATATATTTACATTATATATATATTACTATACAAGACACAGATCATAAACGGATAACCCCATTGACTCAAACAAGTTTACAATCACACTTTCATTTACAATAGAGACCACTGGACGGCTGCTTCAGCACCTGCCCACTGGCTCCTATAATCTTTTTAAGCAAACAGATTCTCTGTTCTTTAGTACATACAGAGGGATACAGATGCAGAAGATAGAGAAAAGTTTCAAAAACAGTGGATTATGCCTTTAAAAGTATCAAGGCTAGGGAAGATTCTATCATAGAGAGGGACACCCTTTTCACAGTTTTAGTGTTGTGGTACAGAAGGCAGGATCACCCTTAGGCTTGACACAGTGAACAGTAATACTCTTTGGTTCATTGATAAATCTGCTGTTAAGTGAGATACTGAAGTGTGTGTGGTGGTTGGTGAGTAACACCTCTGTCCTCAACATGTCAAACTATAATTAAATTCCCTGTATTTCTTTCTCTTTTCTTATAATGTTCTGCCTCCGACATCCATTAGCCATCAGTCTTGTTGCCTTGCACAAATGTTGCTTTGCACAAATGTACTTTTTACCAGAATGGTTGAGTTCTATAATCTGTAAGGAATTTAACTGGCAAATCGTACAGGATATATTATCTGTGCTATTTCCCCTAATTACTCCAGATAGCCCAGTTTGAAACACTAAACCCCGTAGCCCAGATTTTCATGACAGCAATACGACTAAAATTAAATGGGTTCAAACAAACAAACTGTAAAAAACTGAATGCCAGACTGAACAGCGTTAGGGTGGTAAAGAGGGCTCGTTCAGCTCACCAAATGCTTCCCAACAAGACAGAAATCACAACGCTTTCCAAGATGTACTTTCACATATTTCACTTTCCTTCTCTTTTTAAATACACCATCACTAGAAGTCTCTGTAGAGTACAGCAGTCCCGTGTTAAAGAAGAGGATAAAGAAACTGTCTAGCTCCATTTTAATGATTAGTCTTGTCTTCCAGTCTTGAAAAAAGAGGAGCCATTGTTACCAGTTTTTTTTTTCATAACATTGCTATAAGGTCAACTCGAACAGCACTGCCATTACTGAGACAGCTCTGAGTTCAGCAAATTATACAGGGCAATTCACTCCAGGATTATTGTTTTTTTACTATCTGTAAAAACTACATCACAGATACACCACAGATTCATGCTGGATTAAAATCGTGGATGCCATTGGTAATCAAATAATTACAGCACCTCCAAGATAATCCAGCTCAAATAGGCTCTTACACTGTGACCCCTTTCCGATTACACCTCATATTCAATCTGAACTGAAACACTCCTTATAACTTCAGTGCGGCTAACCTGCTGTCGCTGGATTTTTCTGTTATTGCGTAGTTGTGGCATCACAACTAGGATGAATTGAAAACACTGAGGCCTAATGTTGATTTATTGAATGTACTGGGCAGTGAATGGTATCATAGAAACAATATTTTTGTGCTACTTTTGTGCTAAAGTCTTTTATTTCACAAAAGAGAGAAAAGTTCAGTTTTTCATGGCATGAGACCTTTAAACTGTTTAAACTGTCAAAGCAGGGGGTGAGCGAGTCAATGCACCAGTCTGTTAAGGATGGAGGGAGACGGTGCTTGTTTAGAAAAGTACTGCAGGCACTGAGTCCTTGTCACTCTCTCTCCCTCTCTCTCTCTCCCTCTCTCTCTCTCATCTCTGCTGTGTTTCCTCGCTTTTGTCCGCTCTCTGGTGTCAGAACCCCATTCCCAGAGCACTGCTGCAGAATACCAAAACAACTCCAGCACAAATAATGTTTGAGGGTAAGCATGCCAGTCTGTCTGAGATGTTTAGCCACAAACAGCATGCATTGAAGGTGGGGATTGTTTTGGCTTTTTTTAAAGGAACAGAGTTCTGAGAATGGGTGCCCAATATAAGAATCTGAGCTTTGTCAGTAAACTCTAACATGTACAATATAAAGTCAACTTTACTCTGAGACATTATATGTAAGTATACATCATGTCAATAAAATAGACTTAATAGACTGAATTGACTCAAACATTCAGTTGCATTCAGGTGAGGTCAGACTGCTTATCTTCAAGTAAAGATAGCTTCATCATGGTGGTTTCCTTTTCGAAGGTACTTTTCCATTATTTATTTAAAATAAAAGTAATAACACATCATGTTAAGAGCCACATTTTGGTGCCATGAAACAATATTATTAAATAATACTAACCACTTTACTAGTCCACTTACATGATAAAGCACTTAGACGTCAAGCAGTTTAAAATGTAGGACTATTTGCAATACTGTATGTATGTTTGAGGTGACAGTCTCTGTAAACACATAGAGAAATTGGAGAGGAACACTAAGGCCCACCGAGGCCCACCTAGGCCCATTAATGGAGTTTATACAACCAGTAGAATCCTGTGTATGGACGAATAGTCATTGAGACTGGAGCCCCCCCTCCCCCACATCATGCTTTTTGGAGTAAGAGTAGCGTGTCCAGCTCACTGCTGCACCACCAAGATTAGCACTATCTCTGACATACACTACTTCTACATTCCTGTTCCAGTTGATAATGGCATGCGTATCTAATTGCAATTGAAACCCTGTTACAATTCTGACCTTGTTCTTTATTATTTGACCCAACAGACTAATGCAATTAGATTTACACTGAATTTTAGACCATTTCTGCTCGATTGGTCATCTTGATCTTTTTAACTAATGTAAAGGTAGGTGGTGTTTTCAAATCATATAAAAAAATTAAAAATACATTTTAAAAACCTGACAAAAATGAAGGACAGCAACGATATACAGTACAAATCAAAAGACTGGAATCACTTGTTATAATATTTTCTGTTATTATATGAATTACATTTATATACAGTGTCAAACTAAACAGCACTTGTTTTTTAAAAATTCTATTCAATACAGTATTTCAAGAATTTTGAGATTTTATAGATGGTAAATGACATACAACTCATTTAAAGATCGTCTGCTAATTCATAATTCTGGACACATCTAACATTTCTTTTCATTCACAGCTTCCTGGTATCCTATTTATTATATAAAAGTTGTGAAATTTGGTTTTGTCATTCCAAACTAATGAACAGTAGTGTACGGTCAAATATGAAAGCACTGAGCTCATAAAGCCTTATTGATTTGTATGTCTGCAGACCCGACTCTTTCAGACCGACAAATATTTAACCGAAGGCAATTTCCTTTCCTAACTCATCCTCATCTGCCCTTCAAGGTCTAAAAATTGTTGGGAAGTTTAAACCCAGTCTTGAGCCAAACTGCAATGCCAGTCTCCATTAAAAACCCTTGGTCATCCTGGCTTGGGCTAGAAACTTGCCTTTAGTGTTCTTTAGTATTCTGGTTTAGTAAATCAACACATTTCTTGGCTGTGTACAGTCTGGGCATGAGTAAATGGTTGTCAGCCCAGATGGTTTACACAAAGGGGAACATTACACACTGTGGAACTCATCATGCTTCGGTGCTCTTCGCCCATATCTTTTATGATATCAGGTACATAGGGCTTCAGCTCTGCACAGGACTTATCATCTCTGTCTCTCTTCGTTAATGATTGGCTAAGAGAAGGTTTATAAGGTGCAGTGATTGTGTATGCGTGTGTGTGTGTGTGTGTGTATGTGCACTGTAGACCCGATGGTTTTTATTGGTCTTTTGTGCTGTAAAGTGAGACATGTTTGGCCTTGAATGTTTGACTTTACCACTGGAGCTTTTTTAAACTGTAAATCTTTCTCATCTGCTTTAAAAGTGAGACAGCAGAGGCGGGTCCTCTCCCACGCCTGCGGTGATGTTGATGTTAAAAGCTTAATTAATGAACCCATGCTGTGTTACCGTGACCTGTTTTTAACAATGGGGACATTTGGGATTGTTTGAATCTGAACGCATGAGGAATGCATTTGAGGTTTTGGCGTTATAGACAAACAAAGCAGAGAGTGAACCTTTCGTGTGGCGTATTTTGACATTGTAGTGATTTCTGCTCACATGTTTCTATGAAATAGTTAGATGAAAAACAAATCTGAACAAAAGCTATGTCTTTCAAACTTTAGACCTTTAGCATTTTCTTCTGAGCTTGATTTATGGCACTTTATCTCTTCAAGCTGTTGGAAGATAGTGTGTGAGACACTGACCTCACACAGCTTTTATTATTCTTTAAGCACTGGCAGTCAGGAATTGCCCACTTGCTCGTATCTCATTCACTGATGTTTAACAACTGTTTTGTGTTATTGATCTTCTCTGTTCACTCAAAGGAGGAAAGCTGATACAAGTGATGGATAGTCCAACAACATGATGCAAGATGTCTTGCATTTGGGGGAATCCAGACACCATTTAACATCCAGTGAGATCCTGTGGGACTACTTTAAGAAACTTGTGGAGAAGAAAAATCCAGCCATAGTGGATGAAGCGTGAACGCCAGTGAAGAATATGTGAGAAACAGCTCCTTTAAATTGTTAAACTTAGGAGAGACAAAGCAATGTGAGGTTGTATTCAGGGTTAAAGGAGCTAGGAAATACTGATAAACACGACACTGTTAAAAACGAACAGCTCAAAGGTTCTTTTTGTAATGTAATCACTCTTATATACCAAAAAATAGTTTGTAGTATTTCTCAGCATGTATTGAAGACATTTTTATATTCCTTATGCTAGATTTTGAAATAATTTAAAGGAACTGCCTCCCACACATTCTTTACTTGTGGTTGGTCCAGAAATTTCCTAATGTGGCCAACCAGCGTGCTTAAATTTCACCTAATGATCTATATGGCATGTTGACTTGTCGGAAAGCCATCATTTATTGTGGTTATCCTCCTTTAAAGGGGAATTCCAATGAGTTAATGAAAACAATTCTACAAAGTTTAGACATCTAGATGTACACATGGTTCACTGTAGACTTACCCACTCAGATTCAACAACTCAAATATATCCCTTTTTACTTGTTATCCAAAACTACCAGTGAACCTACACCTGTCTTCTGAGTTTGTATACTGAATGTAAAGTTTATAATGCTCAAATGGTGGAAAATCCAAAAAGGTTTTATTTGGCCACTGTTTTATTTAGACAAATTTAGTTAATTTTCTGAATTAAAGTACACATCCTCTGTAAACATTAATTTTATATTTTATGCTTATTTTTGCTAGTACTTTAAACTCAGCAAAGAAATAGAAACTGTGCACTTAAATGTACACAAAAATGCCATATTTAATGCCACAGTTCCCTGTAGATGATGTGTACTTATTTTCACTTAGCCTGTACCTCTTCACAGTGAATGGATCTAAAAAAAAAAAATAAGTTTCATGCCATAATTGTTTCTCTAAACTATCATAAAACAGTATCCTGGGTGTCAGGCAACATCTTTACATCCATTTTGTGCACAATGTCTCTGTGAGACATCAATAGACATCAATAAGGCTTTATTCTGGAATGGCACATTTCACATCAAATCACTACGAATGAACTGTTGTGTAGAAATTTTGAAAATTCCATGGAATTTCCTTTTAAGTGAGCAGAGAGGACAAACCCAGCAAAAATAGCTGAATGACACTGCTGATAGAGTACAGTATGCCATAATACTGTATTCACTCACACTAGTACTGTTACTGCGCCTGTCAACTACACTGTATGTCATCTGATCCTGTAAATTATTGTACTGTTGCTCTTGTGTTTTTGCACTTTCTCTGTAGTCGTGTCCTGCCTGCACTTATGTAGTCATGTGCTGTTTCTGTTTTTGTTCTTTGTTGCACTATGATCTTAGAGGAACGTTGTGTCATTTCACTGTGTACTCTCTATATGGTTCAAATGACAATAAACACCTACTGGACTTAAAACTTGAGTGTATGAGGTATGCTCATGTCAGTGGTTATTTTGCCTGCCAGTGTATCATGTCATAACTTCTATGATGTAAATCCCTGGAGAACCTTCTCAACTGCACAGATAAGCCAAAGTCAGGTACACACCTGCTTTACACCTGGACCTCATATGTAAGTGTCAACATGGGTGAACTAGTTTGTTTGCGCGTGGCGGAGGAATACGCAGTAACGCGTATGATTTTTACACTCATTTTTTGTTATTGTTTCTGTTACTACAGTACAGTGTACAGCATATTTGTCCTTTTCATTTTTCTGTGGCTTAGTTGTGTTTTTATGGGTAAGTGACTTAGGATAGGTAAGTGACTTAGGGTAGGGTGTGTTTCGACTTATACCAAAATTCGGGTTACGTCACTGTCGTAGAAACGGAACTGTGTCATAACCGGAGGACCCATTGTATATATATATATATATACAGTACAGGCCAAAAGTTTGGACACACCTTCTCATTCAATGTGTTTTCTTTATTTTCATGACCATTTACATTGGTAGATTCTCAC
>JBBPCZ010040599.1:0-13330 GCA_037974445.1 Brycinus macrolepidotus
TCTCTCTCTCTCTCTCTCTCTCTCTCTCTCTCTCTCTCACTCTCTCTCTCTCTCTCTCTCTCTCTCTCTCTCTCTCTGAAATAGCACAGTTTTGCATCATCTTTCACATACCCCTGTGAGTTGGGACCGGGTGAATCTTTCATTTGCATTACTAAACACTTGGTGGTGCTGTGGAGCAGAGCTCAGTGCCATGAGCAGAAATAAACTGCTGCCTTGTCCTGTGGCTTCAAGTGAGCAAAACTGAAAAGACAGGGTTCTGATGATGTTGCTTGAACACTCAGTGAACAATCATTGAGCATTCAGTGCCCTCCTGGTCACATATCACACCCTACATCACCCTCTATCTAACACTCTCTCACTCTCTCCCATCTTGTCCTCTTTCTTTCTGTTTACGTCTCTCCTCCATCTGTCTGCTGTGGGCCCACTTGGCCCCCACCCTCACTGGGTGCAGTGACTCTCTTGTGCCACTTGCTCTGGATGAATTCCTCATTTACTAATGTTTTTAATAGACTCATTATTGAGAAACTGTGTGCAAAAGTGTGTAACAAGACTCCTTAACACTACACATCATAAAGCAAAAGTGCAAATCCTCCAGTAAATATTTCTCAGACTTACCGTAATCAGAACATTAAAATCACTTAATATTATGTAGGACCCCTCATAGTGTTAAAACAGCTCCGACCCCTTTGAGGCATGGATGCCACAAGACCTCTGAAGTTGTGCTGTGGTTTCTGACACCAGATGTTATCAGCAGATCATTTAAGTCCTGTAAGTTGTGAGGTCAGGCCTCCATGGATCAGACTACTTCGTCCAGCACATCTCACAGATGCTTGATCCGATTTGGGGAATTTGGAGGCCAAGTCAACACCCTGAACTCTTTGTTGTTCCTCAATCAGTTCCTGAACAGTTTTTGCAGTGTCAGGGCAAATCATCCTGCCGAAAGAGGCCATTCCCTTTAGGGAACACTGTAGCCATGAAGGGGTGTACTTGGTAGGTTTACATGTGAAAGTAGCATCCACATAAATGCCAGGACTCAAGGTCTCCCAGTAGAAGGCTGACTGTTCACTTGCTGCCTTGCTTTCTCCAAGCCTGTTCTAATTACAGTTGTTCTGAATTTATTTAGCGCATTTCAGCAAACTCTCATTAGCCTCAAACAATTAACACAGCCACCAACACAGACTTTACTCTCCAAAACATAAAAGTGGCAAAAAATTGTTTACGCTTTTTATAATACATTTTAAATGGCCCAGTCGTGCCAAAAACATGTTTCTTATGAGGAAATAGTGAGCACAAGAATGTTCTCTAAGAGTTACGCTGCTTCTTGAGATGTTTGGCTGCTGGACTTTCCCCAAAAATAATCAGGGTAGGAAATAAGTCTTTTTCACTCACTGATTTACAGCTCCGGAAATAAATAAGAGACCACTGCAAAAATGTTCAGTTTCTCAGGTTTTATCTGTTATAGGTGCAAGTACTGAACTGAACAGCTTTGCCTTAGTTTTTAAGAACTGCTGACAATATTTCTCCTAATTTCCAAATAAAATTATTGTTCTTTAAAGCATAATTTTACAGGAAATGACAAAACATCAAAATAAGAGAAATGATGCAGTGTTTACAGAACTTCTAGTAGTGTTTTGCCATCCGACTGGTCACATTGTAAGAGGAGAGTGTTGATTACAGCAGTGGTTTTTTATACTTTTCCTCATTAAATGAGATTTGATTCAGGTGATCAGTAATCAGTACCTCATAAAGCAGAATGAGGTGCTTGTGAAGGAATTTAACAGACACCGGCATGGAATGGTTGTCGTACTGATAGAGACGATGATTTAAAAATAATTTGCAGTGGTCTCTTATTTTTTTCCAGAGCTGTATATTCAGGCATCAGTTTCCAATCTTAGTAATGTAGGATTCAATGTGTTTTCTGTTTTATTGGAGAAGCAGCAGTCTGTTTTATTTATAGATGAGTGTGTTCATCCTTCATAGTCAAGATCGGTGGCGACTGTTTTATTAGCATAACAGACATTAGCTCATTACATTTATGCTGGAAAAAAATGATCTCATCTCAAGGCAATAAATATTTTTTTCCTATGATAACACTGTCTCAAAAAGCACAGACTAAGATTATCATATTTATTTCATGAACATTGGCTTTATTTGTTCATAAAAAAAATTATCTTTATCAGGATGTTATAATTATTAGCAATTTTACGAACTTAAAATTGAAAATGCGAAAATGTTTATATTATGCAAAAAATTTGTCAATGAGTAAGGCAACATTGGCTAAATAAGATATCTTTGAATGAATAACAATATCCAGTCCTTAAACATCTAAAACTATTAAGAAAATGTGTAAAAATAGCATTTTAAACATGAAATAACCATATATGAGGAATTACAGGGGTCTGGGTCTCTTGGTAAGATTTGCTGTAATCTGAGGCTCATGTTGAGTATGAGGAGTGACATTCATTTTCATATTAGTTTTAAGATATTCAGAACTGTTTCACTCCGTACTGGGTAGATGGTTGAAATTACAATACACACCTACTTGACTTGACAGTTTTTGCCTACAACCGTGACTACCCTTTGCTTAATATAAACATTTAAATCTCATTTTCAATTCATTTTCAATTAACGTGTAAAATTTCACAGATACTGACTTTGTAACATGTAAAATTTCACAGGTGCATTTTGCCTCTATACTTACACAGCTTTATGTTCATAAAATAACTCGATTTTTGTTTTATTAAATTACTACTTGAAGTTTCGTGCATTCAAATGATTCCTTCTTTGTACAGAATGATGTTCTTGTCTATGGGGTAACTGCACCCCAGTCTGCCCCAGTCTGGAGAGCGGTGTTGTTACTTACTGGGCTATACTTACTGCTGCTTGTGTTTTAACAGGGAAAAATGATGCTTAAATGGCACTTTTGGCTTTTGCCCCAGATTATTTCTGACACATTAGACACATTGCAATGTAATTAAAAAAACATGATGGTAAATGAACTGTTTTGTCATCACAGCTTTGATAATCCATTTAAAATCAATGACACAGACAGACTGCCTTAGAGAAACAGTGCTGTAAAACAGCGTTAGGGCTGTAAAACCATCAGTTATCCATTAGTGTCTTCTAATTTATAATTTAAACAATGCTGTCTTTTAGTTGTAATACTGCCGATGCAACATTTTATTCATGTGCAAGTGATTGACGCATTAGAATAATGTAGATGTATGAATATGTAGAATAACGTGCAATACACTCCAAGCAGTATTTTTTCCAGTGTACAGTTTGTTTCAGAAACTTTCAAATGTGCTGACCACTATATGAACTGTTTAGCAAGCCCTGTCTGACTTTGAAGAGGAATGCTAAATCAGATAAGAAGGCTGAATAACGCAAAAAGGGAAACGCGAAAGATTTCACCAGCATCAACACCTGCTATCTTCATGATCTCTCCTTCAGCCAGCCCTGAAAAGTCCAGAGTTATAAAAGACTACAGAGCGAACATCAATCTGACTGGCCTGCTGACTCATGCGGTATTGATAAGACGTAAAAAGAGACACTGGCTCCATGATAAACGCTCTCCCACTTTCCTCTCTCCTTTATTTAAAGTTCATCTGCCATTTAGGTCAAACTAGATTTAATGTTATAGGGGTGGGAGTAGCCTTTAAAGAGCTTTTTTAAACAGATTCCTATGGATACAATAAAGGCTTTATAGGACCTGGTGTCGTCTCAGAGGTCTGCCTGTGTGTGGGACTCACACTGGCACACACCGTAGGTGAGGGCACTTACTGAGCTGTATAATGTGGGCAACTTTTGCCTTATGGCATGGCCACCGGTCACAGGATGATGATCCAATTGCTATAGCAACCTCTCATTTCCTGGAGATATGCGGCACGGAAAATGAGGACTGACCATGGGGCTGCTGGGAGACCCAAATTAGTATTCACTTTTCCAACGTGCGGGTTATGATGCAATATGCATCACTGAATACGAATTGAGAAGTTAAGTTTTATGATCTAAAATTATTTGGGATATCGGGCGTACTGACAAAACCTGCAATGGTTTCCACGGTTCTGTAAAAGTGAAGTAAGGCTGAGACAATAATCAACTTATTCAAATAATGATAAATATGGACAAAGGTATTGTAAAATACTGATAATCATATACAGCCATGGATATTTTACAGTTATCTGTCTTTTCACACCAAGTCTTGACATGTCTTAACTAAATAAACCTAAGCAAATAAATGTCAAGATTTGAAATTACAGTATTATTTACAATGATATTTACATTATAACTAATGCCATCTTTCACTATTATTATTATTATTATTATTATTATTATTATTGATAATTATGAAAAACATGATAAGCAAACCAAACACTTTATGGTTTTCCCACAACAGTTAATCATAAAAATAAGAGCAAAAACTCACCTGTGCTGCAACTGAAACCACTTACCATGTGTGTAACTGAAGTGTATTTATCTTCCAAAATGTTACATTGGGGTTCAAGTGACTTGCTGCTGTCTTATCGTTAAGGTTTACTGTTATTCTTTATTACTGAATTGAAAGGAGGAGTAAAACCCACAATACACATGAGAAATCTGTGTATCACCACACCCCTAATCAACCAGCATTTAAACAGGCTCCTTCTAAAAGTCTAAATGAATGCAGCATAGTGGCCTAATCGAAAAAATGGAGCACCACTTTGTACAGACTCGACAGCAGCAGACATCTGATACAGAGTGTGTCATATCTGGAGAAAAACAGCATGGTGTTGATGGCAGATAATATGTGTGTAAAACTCCTGCACAGTCACTCAGTGCTATCTCTTGTTAAGATTATCTCTGTCTCACAGACAGGGTGTTGAGAAGCGTTAATGGTGGCTGTGGAGTTGTGCTGCTGGCTGGGACAGGAGGGTGTGTGTACTCTTGGAGTCTGCCTGGTGTGGAAATGCACTGCTGACGGGAACTCTCACAGCGGATCTGCTGTGAGACACCACTGTGAGCTCCCAGCAGCCATCTCTGCTGAGGGAGAATCAGTGCTGCAGTCCAGTCTGACTATCACCATCCAAAAACGTTTAGTAACCACTCTCAGGGTAAATCTCTGACCTCACAACGACTGGATTCGAACACAGGTTGCCTTTAGACCAATCCTCAATGCTAGGTGCAAGCTGAATCAAACAGAATTTTGATGCAATGAAGTTATTCAAAAATCATCACTTGTTTCAAGTCGAGACTTGCAGCTGAATTTCAAACAAGCTTCGTTGGAGTGGTAGGAGGTTTCACATTACGCAACACAAGTGAAATTCAACTTCATGTATGGTTCAAGCAACTAAAAGTGGATGAAAGTGTCACTGTGTCTAATCTGTGATTCAGTGCATGTAAAATCTCATATGTTCTTGTGATTTGACTATTTCTGTACAATTTACAATTCAAAATACTATTCGGTTAACCTCACTACTGGCATCTTGTTTGAATGAGAGGACATTTTGATGTCAGATGAAGTTAGATGACACTAAATTTAATAAAGTGATAAAAAAAACAAGTTAAAACTAGCAGTTAACAGGCACTGACAAGACTACGAGTATTAAGTTCATTTGGCGGAACTATAACAACAGGTAGTGCAAAGTACTATGGGCAGATCTGGAATTGCCTTTGAGTAACCTTTCTTTCAGTTTATGAGTTACTGCTTTTTATTGAGTTATTTTATTTGCCAATTTTTACCGATCCATTTTTTTATTACGGAAACCAGCACAAAGGGTGACCGCAGGTTAAAATGTAGTTCAATCACAGCTGGAAATAGCTCAGTCATAGCCAGGTTAGCCGAGTCATTGCCAAGTTTAGCTCAATCACGGCTCTTGTTCCATGTCACAGGCTGGTTTGGCTAAATTTAACTTCATTTACCACTAATGAACAGCCCAACCCGCTCAATGTCAAGAGTTCTAGCATCTTACAAATTCTAATTAAACTCCCGTCTATGCAGCACACGCCTGCATTTCAAACAGACCGCGCCTCTGCTGAAAGCCCAGGCAGAATTAAAGCCCCACAGAGTGTGTGAGATAATCATGAATGGAACCGTGCTCTGCTGGCACACACACACACACACACACACACACTTGGCCAAATCCTCACACACTCTGGACACTGACAGTCTCCTCAGTAGCCTCTTCAGGAGCACTGAGCCGGACATTCCTACAGGGATCGGCGTGTCTGCTAGAAACATCTGCCAACCACACATTTTCTCACACACACACACACACACACAAACACACACACACACACACAATCCTGGTGAGCGGCAGGAGAGTTTGAGCCAGAGCTGAATGAACCGCAGTCATTTTTCAGAGTGATAAACAGGTTGGGTGGCAGCGGTGGGGGAGAACAGGGCTGAACTGAAGGCACATGTCCAGCACCTCAACAATCACTCTTATCCTCACTGACAGATAACACAGACACACACACACACACACACACACACACACACACACACACACACACACACACACACACACTGCTGTCCTTCTACCATCCCCCCGAGCACTGCCCTGCCCCAACTGCCATGGGTACATCCGGAGTGTGTGAATCTGAGTGAAGGAGGAAGAGAGATGACTAACCCTAGAAAGAGAGGAGGGGAGGGAGAGATAGCCAAACAGAGAAGAAAAGAAAGAGACTTAAGAATAAAATAAGATAATGAAATTACGGAATTCTTTACACGAGAACGTGGAGTGCAAGGTTGTAATTTATCCACATTTAGCATCGGCTGGTAATTCGACCCTTTTCAAAGACAGAACTGAAAGTGACGAAGTGCACCAACGAGATCATCTATATAAATGCATGAGTGAAATTTCTTTCATTAATAAATTAAAATGTGATAGAATACTCAATAGCAAATGCATACTAGTACACTAGCAAGACCTCCGAAGCCTATTAAACTCATGGCAGCTGCTTTTGTAAAGTCACCACAAGACATGTTGATCCATGTATAATAACAAATCTGTTAAGCCAGTATCTGCAAGAACTTTTTCGTCATTAAAAGTTTAGAGGTTGACTACGTGCTGCTGAAGTAAAGTCATAATAAGGACACCAGGAGAATAATATGGTCTGCGGTTGCAAATAACTGTGTGCTGAGTAGTATTAGACAAGATGATGTGTATTTTCAGACAAATACTTTGTGAAGCGTGTTATATGAGCTCTCAGAGAAGCGAGAGATTGAGCACACATAAGTGTTGACTTAGGCGGCAGAACTTGTCCAAAAATCGATACAACCTGTGGCATTTATAAAATACTTTAATTTATTTCAGAACCATAACACTGAATTTGTTCTTTTCAGACTCTCCATCCGTTATCAACCAATCAGCCACAACATTAAAACCACCAACTAATGAAGTTTACAACATTATACCGTAACAAAGGAACCCATCAAGGGGTGAGATATATTGGGCAGCAAGTGAACAGCCACTTCCTGAAGTTGATGTGTTGGAAGCAGGAACAATGGGCGATCGTAAGGATCTGAGCAACTTTGTCAAGGGCCAAATAACAATGGCTAGATGACTGGGTCAGAGTTCCTCCAAAACTGCAGGTCTTGTAGGTTGTTCCTGGTGTGCAGTGGTTAGTATCTACCAAAAGTGGTGAAAGGATGGACAACCAGTGAACCTGCAACAGGATCAAGGCTCACTGATGCACGTAGGGAGCGAAGGCTAGGCCATCTGGTCCAATCCCACTGAAGAGCTACTGCAGCACAAATTGCTGAAAAAGTGTGACTGAAAGGTGTCAGAACACCTTGGGGTCTATGGAGCTGCACAGCCGCAGATCATTCAGAGTGTCTATGCTGACCCAGTCCACTGCTGGAAGCTCCAACAATTGACGTATGAGAATCAGAACTGGACTACGGAGCAATGAAAGAAGCTGGCCTGGTCTGATGAATCACACTTTCATGAGACGTACCACCTAAATATTGCTGCAGACCAAGTACCTATTCATGGCAAGTGTTCACTAAAGGCAGTGGCCGCTTTCAGCAGCACAAATTAGCAACATGGAATGCCAAATCATAAGACACTCAGTTATTACACCAAGTTATTTAGTGCTCTTAATCAGATACTGTTGCATCTGGCACTGTATGACACATTTCTTATATAAAAATGGACAAAAGTTTAAATTTAAAAGCAGTAGTAGTCATCTTGAAGCTTGTCTTGAATAGTGACAGTACATGCATCTAGAATTTTAATAAAAGGGGACATTTTAGCAAACAGTCAAACCAAGGATAGATAATCAGACACTGACCAACATAAATAAAATACATCACTCCAACACAGCAAATGATGTAGATATTTCAATAAAATCAGTTAATCCTTTTCTTCAGTGCCTGCAAGTTGAGTGCTGTGTATTACGCAGTGTATTGTGCGGAGAGGCACTTTTTTGAAAATACAGACCACTTTTTCTTTACACACAGAGGTAAAGGAGGTCATGCAGCATGATGATATGGAAAACTGGGCTTCTATGGCCTATGGGACAGTAGTTAGATCTACTCACACGCCCTAAGCAGCAACACACAAGGCATTTCTCTCTTAACTCCATTAGCTTTTAATGATTCTCTCAGCAATATTGCAGGCATGAGACACACAGCAAGCATGAGAATATAGAGAGCATCAGTCAGCCTGACACTGGTAATAAAGTAGGCCGGAGCACACACACTGTCACATAGCCTACTGAAAGCACACACACACACACACACACACACACTCACACACACTGACACACACTGACACACACAGTGAAACATGCATGTCATAATTCTCCAAAATATACTAGGCACAATTCTGCCCACAATATAAATCTCCTTTCAGGTTTAGAGTGACAGCAGTCTAAGTGTGGGGAAATGGATTTATGAGAGATAGAGAGAGAGAGAGAGAAAGGGAGAGAGAATGAAAGGGAGTTTGAGCGATTAAAGAGAAAGAGAGAGAGGAGTGAAAGAAAAAACTGAAACAGTGAGAAAGAGTGATAAGAGAAGGCAAAAGAGATGGTGACAAAGAAAATCAACAAGGCAATATCTTGCTTTATGTGCATATCCCTAAATTATCTAGAAGATGTTCAAATAATTAATAATTTTTTTGGTAAGAGGTGGGGGCAGTCCCTTGTGGTGCACTTACAGCCCTGTGGTTCTCAGTTACATGAGAACTATGAGGTTGGTGGGTGTTTTTTATTTTGTCATTCAAAGGGGTGCTCACTAGTGCACTTTGGGTCAAATGCACGTACAAACACAAAACATGCCTTGATGTGACCGCAATATGTTGAGCCCACTAACTGCACTCGTGAGAGACAGGGTTTTAAAGACACAGTTAAATACCAGTCCCGCGGTCTTCTCAGATGTGTGATCTCTTGAGTTTAAGGTGTTATACTGATGGTAAACATTCTTTCAGCACATGTTTGAGGCTCATGTCTGTCTCACCACTGTGTCTGTGGTAACAGTTAGAGTCTCTCAGCAACACGTCTTTTGAGACGCTAGTGCAAAGTTACACTTTATTTTGGAACGCCAAGGGAAATCAACTACCAGGAGTTGCTCAAATGTTAGCAAACTCTGTGGAATGTGTAATCAGTTGCAATATGTAATATCTCCACCCACATTTTGCATGGACCTCCCTCAAATACATGCGGGTAAGGAAGAGAAGCGCATGCATGACCCTCCCACACATCTTGTTGCACTAACTTACATTCAATTTGGGAATGTCCTAAAAAATTACTTTTTTTGGAGATTGGTTTGGTTCCAATGTTTTTTTTTTGTTTGTTTATTAATGAACTTGTAGATGAGTTGCAGTTTGCATAAGCAAATCAGCTCATTTAAAAACATAAGGACGAGCGATCGAATCATTTTGCTGGCCGCATGATACACATATATGTATATTCTAAGGGTCCCGTCCCAAATGCTTAAACCCAGCTCTCCCCGAGTCTCTTGTCCTCTTTATAAGCACACTGTTGATGTCACCAAGGTGTGGACTTTGAGGAGGACCACAGGTCTTATGGCATCTTTTGGGACAGGTCTGAAGAGACAGAGAGGGAGAGATCCTCCTCACTGGTCTGGAATCAGGAACACAGCTTAAGATGTGGATTTGGTCAGAGGTGAGGGTGTGTGTGTGTGTGTGTGTGTGTGTGTGTGTGTGTGTGTGTTACAGAAGTAGCGGTAGCACTAGTAGAGAAAGCCTGGCAGACAGAATGGGGCTAGGAACACTCCCGAGGCAGGACATCCACACAACTGAGAGTGCACTAATGAACAGTGGTGGAGCTCCACAAATACATACCTGACAGAGAGAATGAGGTCTATACACACACATACACACACACACACACACACACAGACAGACAGACAGACACAATCACACACAAACACAGACAGACACAGACATACACACTTTCAGCCAGACTACCATTTAGTGACATATTGCCATTTAGTGTTCAGTTCATAGTTTTTCAGTCTGCATTCGTTATTACATATAAAATAACTATAAAATGTTTTGATCTCAAACTACATACTAAAATAAGCATAAGAGAGGTCCATACAGCCTGATGGGTATTGTGCTCTATGGAGGATATTCTGCCGGAGGTGCAGTCCGGCCTGAGGCATTCCTGCTGGACACTCAGCCCTGCAGAATTCTCTGCTGAAGCTTTAGACCAGAGAGTCGCCTCTGAATGGCTCCAGCACTGTGTGTGTCTGATTCATCAGCGTGTGTGTGATCATTCTGTCCCTCAAACTCTTTCCTGTGATCATGTATCTCAGATGGGGGTCTTCTTGAACAAGATGGGACACACATGCAATCCATATGCACACAGTCACTGTTGAACTTCCTAATTCCAAAATTTTTCCTTTTTAGGAAAAACAAAACATTCAGTTTAAGTTCACACAACAAGATTTTGACATTGTACACCCTTTCTGTTGGTTCACTTGTCCTGAGATATTTGCAGCGTAAACAACAGCTGGCATTTACATACTGCACTTTCCTGACAACTCACATGTAACATCTTGTCCACGACATATTATTTATAAAAGTATCTACACAATGGGAATCTTCTATACATAAATTTTTACTATATAGCTTTTGTTTGTGTTTTATTGGTCTTGACAGTGTAGGTTAATGTTGTTTTTCTCTAGCTTTTCCAACAATGTGAGGATATTTTCAGACATATGAAATCAAACGCAGGCACTCTCACTTGCGCGCGCACACACACACACACACACACACACACACACACACACACACAGTGATTAATGAAATGTCACTGCTCACAGTAGAGGGGATATACATGCGAGTGTTGCTCGCTGCTTTAATAAAAACAGAACTGTCTCGTCTAACTGAGGATTTCACTTCCGAAAACAACACTCTTTGCTTAAAAAATGCTTTTAATAAATAAGCTTGCCTTTTCTCAGTTTTCAATAACATATTAAACACTAACCAGTTTTTTTTGAGAAAAGAATGTCACAAGTCCAGTAACAGTTCATGAAAATATCTCACTTGGCTATAATTGATGCACACATATTCTTTCATTTCTGGTTTAATCTGGTTTTCATTCATATGAAGAACATGTGTGCAGCAATTGCACCTAGGCTGTAGGGCCTATTTCTATTTTCCAGAAAACAGACATTTTTACATGTTCTTGCAAAGGCTGATCTAAAGATTTCTCCTTCTCACACACACCTGTACCTGGGATTGTAAATATGAATACATGGTAATTAAATCAGAAGCAGCTGTGAACACAAGCCAGGGTCAAAATCCCAGTAAAGTTGCCACTTCGTTTTTCCACGCATAATTTCTAGGACAATACCTATGGAAACGACCTCAAGGTCTCAGGTGTGGATGTACAGAAGCTGCGAGCTGTTACATTACCGAGAGCTTTTGTGAGTGAAGATATCACTGGAGTGTATTTTGTACATGATTCTATAAATAAGAGGCAAAAACCTGAGCAGCAAAGCAGAACGCTTCTGTTTTCACAGATGAGGTTTCGGTTTTAACGAGAGAGAGAAAAAAAAAAGAGTGTAAATGAAGGAGCTGCTGGCTATTCATGCTGAGGACCTCCCCTCCCGCTTTCTGGGGTTTGCACGGCATGCATGAACATGTGAAACCCAGTAAAATACTATTTACGGGCTGAATGTGTGAATGAAAAGAACATTGAATAGCACCAGTTAGAATATCTAGAGAGAGAGAGAAAAAAAAAGAGTTTTAAATGAGAACCAAAATAACCTTACAGCACTTAAATAACATCTGTTCTGATTGGCTCTATGGACTATATGGAACATATGGACTGGGGAGTGAATGATATGTCTTGAAAAGTTTACATATTAAATCAAATAAGTATGGGCCCTTTGAATGTATTTTGAAAAGTCACACGTCCCCAAATTTTTTGACAAGCAGCGCGTCTGACATATGCAATATGGGCAGCATTGTCAGTGGGTGACAGCAAACAAGCGTGAGAGAAAGAGAAAACGAGCAATAGAGAGAGAGAGAGAGAATATGAGCGAATAAGTGGGAGGAAGATCCTGCCGATAGAAAAAGAGCCAGAAAGAGAAGCCCCATTGAGCAGCTCTTCCCGGTCTGAAAGCCAGACAAAGTCACATGCAGGGAGGCCACACATTCAGAAGGGCCAAGCAACCCACACACCTCTGCACACACACTGCACACAGCAGGGGGAGCGAGGGAGGCTGCGAAAGAGTGCGAAGAGGAGAGGTGGTGGACAGCTGGGAGCTCAGCGGTGGTCCTCGCTGGTGAGAAATCCAGGCCACCTTTAGGGTTTAGGGAGGCAGATTACACACAATGACCACCGCCGTGACACTGGGTGTGGGTAGGTTCTTCTGGCAGAAAAATCACTATGCGGTGTCCAAAGCCTCAGTCATTCAAGTCCTACACCCAAATCATGCAGCATGTTGTAAAATGGCAACTGCTGGGAATCCAGCTAAGACTATTCTGAAAACTAGGAGTTACATCACACAATATACTGTAGAGAAAACGAGAGAAATCATTTGCTTGAGGGGTCCAAGCATTACTGGTATCAATTCTGCATTCCATTCTCCTTGAACAGCCACCCAGTCAGAATTCCCAGTTGCAAACTCAGAGCAGTAAACAGTTAACATGCAACCTTTGGGGTGGGATGTGCTACTAGTCCCACTGAACAATATTGCTATTATATCCACAAAACTATTCTTTCGTGATATGCAGCATTAGGGCTGCACAATTAATCGAATTTTAATCACGATCACGATTTTGGCTGCCACAATTAAATTAGGATGATCGTCGGCGATATTAACATTTGAATAGCGGCTCTGCTGCATATCAAATCAAGCACTTTCTCA
>JBBPCZ010040668.1:0-32502 GCA_037974445.1 Brycinus macrolepidotus
CTTCCCCAAACTGGGTCCACAAAGTTGGAAGCATGGTGTTGTCCAAAATGTCTTGGTCTGCTGAAGCATTAAGATTGAGCTTCACTGGAAGTAAGGGGCTTAGCTTAAACCCTTAGGGACAGAGGAACAGGGAGCAGATGGGGGTGGAGGTGGTGTGCAAAAGTTTCACCAGAGGAAACAGCAGAATTAGAAAACATGGCAGTAATTTTTAGGACGTTAGACTGAGATGAGAAGGAGCTTCAGACTAGATGTTCCTCTCTTCGGCTAACTTTCATTACTTTCGTAATCATTTCATAACTGCAGTCCAAAACACCCCTTAGAGCAGTGTTTCCCTACTGTACTCCGGTGCCATTTCATTTTTGCTCTGTTTTTATATGCTGACCGTGCATGAGGACAGACCTTATCGACTTGCGAAGTCAGGAGGTCAAAACACCTTAAAATAATTAATAAGCAATTATAGCACGTAAATAAAAAGGGCAACAGTGAGTAGTTACAGCTGATGAACATGAATATTTGATGAAGCTGATGGGTATAATGCTGACTGATGGAGAAGAAAAAGTAAGATCAGCAACCAGCAAGATCACTGATGCTCTTTTAATTGTGTTATAACTTCTTGATGAGTTTTCATGACCTAGTTAATAGCTATTAGCAAGCAAATATGAAATAAACCTTTTTATAAATGCAGTAACTCTTTTCAAGGGTAGTCTCACAGAAAAGTGGTACATTGCAAAGGCATCGGTGTACCTTTAATTTCTCAATCATATTGTGCTTTTATCAGTTAGAATGCATTTGCTGGGTTTTATTGTAGTCCACTAATAAATAGGCCTGGCTTCCTATACTTTTGCCTTGTAGTGAGCAGCCTTAGTGGTCCATATTCTTAGCATCCATAAATAAATAAATAAATAAATAAATAAATAAATGCTTATAATACATATGTAAGCACATTGTACTTGGCAACACTTGGCAACAAGATTTGCATGCAAGTTCACCTTTATACAACTTGGCCTCATGACAATTTTCCAGCTGCCTTGAGGATTTATGTTCTTTACTTGCATGTAGTTAAACGCGTATATTTTAGGATACAGCAACAATCCAAAGAGCCCTGGATATAAGTACAATCTTTTATTTACCACTTGCCAATTCTAGAAAGCATTTTCTTTTATAGCATGTTCGCTATGGCTGCCATGCATGCGCTGTTGTTCTTCTTAAGTTTAATTATTATTATTATTATTATTTGGCCCCTCTTCTCCTCCATTAAAATCCAGTGTAGTGCGCATGTATTCAGATTTTTGATCGGTTGATCAGGGGCCGAGTACTGATCACTGAAAATTTTGATTTTTATGGTCAAGCCACCTCTGTACTGTATGGGGAGAGAGAGCGGAGAGCGAGTCACCTTAAAAGTGTGTAGCAGAGAGAGAGTCTGTGACGTCATGGCTATGGTGGCTGGAAAACGACAAAACACAGAGCACCAAATCAGTCTAAAGACACGTAAACAGACTTCAAAACACTAAAGCTCATGTCAGTTCTAAAAAAAGACAAGTGTCACTGTTTGATGAAGTTAACTTAAAATGAATCAGCCCGTGAGCACGGCTACACACGCTTTTCCCACCTGTTTTCGGGCGAGAGCAGTTCGCTCCATACATTTTCGGCCGCCCTTAACCATAAATGGTTTGGTAATAGACAATGAATTAACAGCCCCCTCCATGGTTCAATAATAAGACACTGTGCTGAATGAAGAAAGTCAGAAGAGGCACTGGTTTGATTCTCTGGGCCATAAAACCAATGTTTGAGTATCTCCAAACACTGGTTATCTCCAAAGAGACTCTCTTTTTCTTTCCCTCCAGGTCGACCAGAGGAGGATGGGTTCCCCTTTTGAGTTTTGGATCCTCCCGAGGTTTCTTCCTCCAGCTGAGGGAGTTTTTCCTCACCTCTGTCACCTTTGGCTCGCTCACTAGTGGCTCGGACCTGGACTCTGTAAAGCTGCTTTGTGACAGCTTGGTTGTAAAAAGCGCCATATAAATATATAAATTGATTTGAATTGGTTTTATAGAAGCCACACAATCCCACTTCACATTTTCTCGTGGAAATGCAGTCTAGTTGTTAGAACTTTACTTCTCATAATACAAACCCAGGTGGGAGTAAAGAAGGTAAACACATTCCTAGTAATAGACATGAGTGAAATCCTTTGCTTGGCCCTATTGCTGGTGTGTCTGAGGACCCAGTTCTGCTAATATAATTGAAATCTGGTGAAAAAAAACGAAACAAAAGCGAAAACTATCGTTATTTGCAGGTGAAATCGGCGCTGATGGCGGAGGCCCGTGAGGAGGCGCGGCGGGGTTTTGAGGTGGAGCGCACACGTCTGCAGCAGGAGATCTCCGAGCTGAAGGGGGTGAAGCGGCAGATGGAGGAAGCGCTGAACGTGGCCGTGCAGGCGGACAAGATCAAAGCGGCGGAGATCCGGAGCGTCTACCACCTCCACCAGGAGGAGATCAATCGCATCAAGAAAGAGTGCGAGAGGGAGATCCGCAGACTGGTACGTGCTGCAGGTTCACTTTTCATTGGGCTGATTTGTGAGATCAAGGTTAAACCTAGTGTGGTCTCCTTAAGTAACCAGACTTCCATTCTTACTACAGTGGCTTAAGGATGATTTCCATGGAATTATTGAACGAGACCCTCGTTGTCTTCAAACGGAGACTGAAGACCCACCTTTTCACTGAGCTCCTAGGAAAACAACTGCATGTTCATGTCATAAACTAACTCAGTAAATTATTCGTGTGATCAGGTAGGACCCTGGTACTAGGATCTTTTCATCTTCTGACTTTAAGTCTAGGTTTACTAGTGTGAAAGACTTTTCTTGTGGACTTCAGGTCAAGTTTATTTATATAGCACCTGATCAAAGGTCATTCAATGCGCTTTACAGGAATAGAATCAAAAATAAACTAGAATAAAAGAAAAAAAAAAAAGAAAAGAAATAAAACAATACATAGAAAGTCAGTAAGAGAAGATTGAAAGTGCAATAGAAGTGCAGATAATTAAAAGAAGGCGGAGGAGAGTAGTGCAGTTTTTAGCAGCTTTTTAAAGCCTCAGTTAGTTTTTTTAGTTTTGACTCTTTTCACCACTAGCTGACCAGCTCTTGTAGATCCAAGATGCACAGATGTACATCCTTCTGGATGAGAGCATCTGCTAAATGCAGTAAATATAAATGTAAATAAATATTAAGCCATAACGCGTAATATGTCTGGGAATTTCAGGTGCTAAAGCACAATACAGTTAGTTTCTGGACAACCAGTCAAATTTTTAGAGCATGTTCCTTCTTGGAATATCACCATCTAAAGCATGTTACAGGATCGCTTGCTGGTTTTTCCAGCAGAACCAGGAATCGAGTGCTAGTATTCTTTTTTTGGGGGGACTTTTCAAACTATATAAAACTGCACATCAGTCCATCTGACCTCAATCCACAGCCATTTCCTAATTTGCTCCAAATTTAAAGCAATTTGCTGTAAAAACGCATACTGATAAGAGCTTTCAATGGCTCTGAGTCTTTAGGCCGGTTATCTCCAGCCTTCAATCTCCTTGAAAAGCTGTGCTCCCGCAGAGTTTAATTCCAGGCCTAATCTAACACATCCAAATCCAGCTAATAACGATGCATTGAAAGCGCCTCAACACTACAACATGTGTGATATTGGGCCGTGAACTAACACCTATGTTGAGATAATTCTCCAGGAGCAGACCTTCCAGCATATCATTGCTGCTGGAACAAAACTTTACGTCTTTATAAAGGTACATGTACAGGACTGTAAGGACTGATAGCAAGTTGTTTTTATAACTTTCTTTAGTCTATATGTGTTTATCTGAAGAGCAAGAAAATTGATAGTACAAAAGGCAGCTGGAATTTTCAAATGATGTAAATAAATAAATAAATGACAACAATTATGTGCTTTCGACTAGGGCTGTTCTAAACAATTGGAATATTCAATTATTGGTGTATGTTTTATTCCTGTGATGGACAAGAAATCTAGAGTTTCTTCTGTCTTTTGCCGCTGTGAAATTCTCCAGCACCCCCTGCAATCATGGTTATAGATATATAGTTCAGATAATGGATGGATGGATGGTTTGTGTTGGTATTCATCTCTTTATTTAATATTCAGAAAGCTAATCTTTAACATTTTAGACCCTGATTCTGAATTATATATTGTTCTTCCTGACATTTTAAAGGCTTATTAAATGAAAATTAAGTAAAACATGTATTTTAAATAAATCATTTAATTATAAAACCATCATATTGCCGTCAGAACCCATACATTCTCCCCATACAATCCCCCTTCAATTGACCACTTTTTCTGAAAGAATGAAGCAAGTTAAGTAAGTGAAAGATATTAAAATATTAAAATAATTGAACATAGACAAACTGTTTGACTGAAGAAGTTGAGCTCAGTCACTCATTTAGATGCTGTAGAGCCAAGAGATGGAGATGAACAGAAACAGCAGTGCATATCTATATCAGTTTAGTATAAAAAAACTGAAATAACTCAATAACTTGCCATTACAATGTGCAATATTATGTTTTGATTTCTGTACCATTTAGGTGGAAAAATTTCCAGAATGACAATGGCATTGAACTTTGAGCTCTAAGTTAACAATGGGACTTGAACCTCTGGTGAAAATATATCACTAAACAGACATTTCAAGAGTCTTAAATGGACTTCTGCATCATTGTTGCTATTTAGGTAGGCAAGAATTCAGTTGGACTCATCTGTCTCCTTATCTGACATAACACTGCACGTATCTGAAGCCAAAAAACGTTATTCTGGCCTGCTGTACTTTTAAGCCTAACAGGGCTTATATAACATCACATCATTGCAGCAATCTCTATTAAGCTAAATGTTCAGTAAGAACTGAATCCTAATGCAAGATATGCTAATGGGTTTAGAATTAGTCTCTGCAGGGGTGTGAAAAAGGAAGTCTTGAGGTCCTCCTTGTGAATTTCAAAGCAAAGTGAGCTAATTTTGACTTTTATTGTCTTCGGCAGTGTAGCCCCCCAGCGACTGCGTTTGAGACGTTAGCCTTATATTGTTCATTGAGATGGCATGTCCTAATACTCATCAGCTCCTCTGGCTCGGCCTGTGACCGTTTTCTCCTCTTATTGTCCTGCTGAAGACAGTAAAATCCCAAATTAGCTTACTATGCTTTAAATTTCATAGGGAGGACCTCAAGCGACTGCGTTTGAGACATTAGCCTCATGTTTTTCATTGAGATGGCATGTCTTCATACTCGTCAGCTCCTTCGACCGCTTTCTCCTCCAGATCCAGATCAAGATCTGTCGTCTTGGCTGCGTGCCCGCAGCTCTGAAAGGAGCGAGTGAAAATAGTGCTGCAGCCATGTGCTCTCGGATTGATCGGTGTGCTATCAGAAAGAAAGGCACGCAACAAAGCACTGCTGTTCGCCGTCTCCCCATGGAAAGCAGTGGATGATAAAATTTAGCACAAAACTGGAAAACAGAGAAAGAGACGAGCCTTTAAATGCGATGTCCATAACAGATTGATGGGTATGATAAGAAAGGATGTTTATCTCTTTCCTTTCTCTTAATGAGATCTATTGACATGCATGTCCTCTCCTTCCACTCTTTTCCTCCTCCAAACCCGTAAGGTCAGCAGACTGATAGCAGGATTGATCAGAGGATGCTGCTGGTGTGCTGGGGGCTGGAGGCGGAGCCTGGATGAGGTGGGAGGTCCTGTAGAGCTATTGATCTTCAGGTCTTTCTCTAGCCTGGCTCAAGGATTACTGCTTTTAATCACGTTGTCACATTCAGCAGGCAGGACGGCGTGGTATGCCAAAGTGAAGTTTGTGTGTGCGGAGGTGTTTTGGAGGTATCGTGTGGGTGTTTATGTGTGAGTGTTTCTTTTCCAACATTTCCTGAACAACAATGCCTGGACTGTACAGAAGATAAAGAATCTCAGCTCCTGCATTTCAAGGGCAAAGCTGTCTATTTTGGAGTCCTCAGGTTATATAATTGTATTTTATATAATGTGTTTTATCTAAAGGGAATATATAATAGAAAACAGATTATTATATATAAGTAAGAAATATGATGCATTGTAATTGCATATAAGTGATTATAGATTACATATGGGAGTACAAAGTACAAATACATATGGGACATTTGTTGTTACATAAAAGGGCTTACTGTGAGACCACCCTTTCATAGTTTAATGCCCAGTTCTTTCCAGTTCAGGCCATTACGGACAAATTTCAAGGACATTTTCCAGCGTCAGAAAAACATACTTAAAAGAAAATGACACAGAATAATATAATATTAAATTATTCTAATATTTAATTTAATATTTTCATGTTTTATTTAGTGTATCCACTCAGGAGGCTTGTTTTCAACTTTTCTGCAAAAATCTCTAGGGATTTTTTCCCCATGGTTCTTGTAAACCCCTCCAAAGTTGGCTGCATTTTCTGCTTCTCACCATCAAAATATTCCCAATTAAACTACTTTACTTGTCAATCCATAAACCTTCCTCCACATCTCAGATCTCCAGTTTTAATGTTCTAGTGCAAATCTTCTTTATTTTTTTGTTATATTCCTTTTCTCAGTAACGCTTCTTGACATTCCATTTCCATTTCAGACCCGTAGTGTTGAGTTGTCTTTTTCACAGTGGAAGGATGGACAGAACACCTGTGGATTTTTTCATATCTGAAGCAAGATTAGAGCTTCATTTTCTTCTCTCTCTCTCAGAGATGAAAGCTTTAAAATTTGTTTATTTTATAGTTACAGTTTTGCTGGTCTACCGGGATCTGCGTGGCTGTTAGTAGTCCCATCTTTTAACCATTTAGTAAACTCCAGTTTTGAAAGTTTTTTTCAATTATTTTTCTTCAACTTTCCTCCTCCTTATACAAGTTGAGAACCTTCTGTCTAATCTCTCTTGACTACTAGCATTGTGTGCCTCTCACTAAATAACAGATAAGTCCCCCTAACCAAGAGTGGAAGTGAGGTTTCTCCTCAAGAATCTGCGAGGATGCACAGAGGAATTGAAAATTACTAAGGGAAGAAAATGAAAGGAAAGGCTGTTGCAGAGAAAGGAAAGGAAATAGGGAAAAAGGAAGAAAGGAAAGTTGGCATGAAGGCAGAAAGGAAGATGAAAGAGTGAGAAAGTTTCAATCAGACTGAGATGCAGTTGGTCAGTTCTAGGGAAGACGTCACTCTCCATGACACCCAGATCCAGGGAAACAGCTTAACACAGACAGCAATTCCTACTTATTGCTTTCATTCCAAATGTAACACATGATTTGTTTGGGGAGGAGGAACAGAAGGCATCCTGTTACTTTAACTGAAGGAGGCAGACATAGGGGGATTTCTTAGATATTTCTTAGTCTGAGCAGAATGCCAACCCTTAATTCTCTTGCAGCAAATAAACGGTAGGGGGGCAAATAACTGCATTATTATTCCAAGTGAATAGATGTTCTTAGAAACAAAATGGCAAAGGAAGGAATGCACTGATAGTTCAAACCAGTTGGGAGGCAACAAACTCTGTCGACATGGAAACGCTGGACAGGGAGAAGGTTTGCTGAAGCACTCCAAAAGTATCTCATTTGCATCAGTTTGGGCCTCATGCACTTTTGCAATGATTTAAAAAAGAGATGAGGTTTGTTCACTGCCTTGTTTGGGTCTTTTCTCTGAGAAGTAGCGATTGTCCTGAGCGCTGAGCTGTTGGGTAATACAGTTTCCTCAGAGCTATTGTACAAAAATAGAAGCATGCGGTATGAAGTCTTTTGCTGTAGCACTTCTCATCCAGGTCATTTTCCCAATCTATTACCTCACCAGCTTCAGTAAGAAACAAAGGCAACACTTTATTTTAAGAAACACATATGGGGGTTTATTAGGGTCTTGTTATTTGTTAAACAAAAGCCATTTAGGCTTTATTCAGTATGACTTGTATCTGTAATAATTTGAGGTCTGTGGAATTGGCTTATAATTCCATTATTAGCTGTAAAAGCACACGATAAACACTGTTATGAATTTTGTTATGCAAAGTGTTTAACATATAATTTACTTCATAAGTGTGTGGCGTGCACCATTTGATTTCTAGAGGTGCTAAATAAGATTCAAGGGACTCCTGAAGTTAACTTCTGTTTAGCTAATAGGAGCTTTAGTTTTACTCATTTACAGTAAAGGGCTAAAATTCACTAAAATTTGTTTTCAATAAAAAAATAATCTGGTAGTTTAAAATGAAGATCTTTCAGTGGGTTTTTGGGAGTTGGGAATATTTTTAAGTTAGTTCTTAAGTTAACACCCAAATGCTGATAAAGTAGATTCCTGTATGGAGTTGTCAATATTATTTTAAATAAATAAATAAATAAATAAAAATATGGGGGCATATTTCATTGTTTCCGTTGGGAGGCTTAACTGTAACACTATGTTAAACAACTAACCCTAGCGTTTGGAAGGTTTAGTTTCGCCTGGCTATCACTTATTTTACATGCTGTTTATTGCTTCTAAATGGGGCTCAAAATGATTAAAATAATTTAGATGTGGGTTCTCTGACTTATTGATCTCAAGGAACTGAAAAACACTATCAGTTGCAGATGATGGAAAACTCGTTCATCTTGATCCTGTTTAAAAGAAATATTGACACTTAATCTGCATTAGTTTGTGCCCTACTCTTCCCTACTTGATATTTTGATATACTGTAAAAATTGTAATACATTGTAAAAATTGTGAAAATTGTGAATTTAACAGTAACACTTGACCATGTTTTCCACCCTTAGTCAGCTCAGCTGAATACTTAGGCCATATTATGGGGATTTTTTTCATAAATCTATTTTATTTTATGAAAAATCTTGCCTGAAAAGGTGATAAAATGATGAAACGTTTTGAAAATGATCCATCCTCAGGTTACCCATCTGCAGGCCCTGTACATGCTAATTGAGTGTGTTTGAATGTGTATGAGTCTGTTTAAAGGCTAGTGAATAGCAGCGAGTGCACGAATAAAAAGCGTGACGGGCTTAGTCCCAGAGACGAATGATGCAGTCTGACACCTGAAAGAGAAACTCCACCGTCTCAGACGCTGAGATATCAATTAAAGAGGAGCTGCCGGACGAGCTGGATGTGGATTACAGCAGTGCGCCTTTGCCTTTCTTATAGCCCCAGCTCAGCGGGGTTACAGAAAGCTGCTTATTCTTACCCCTCTCTTATTATTCCTGGAGGAATTTGCATTGAGTCAAGGTTAAACAGGGGCACAAGTCTATAATTCTGTTAGAAACAGTCAGTACATTTATCTGGGTTAAATCTACTAAGGGGGAAATTGTCAGCTGATAATGATCCATCTCCACACCAGTCCTTAAATCAGATGTAAATTGAGAGCAGAATGAAAAGGATCACTCTCATCTCTCCAATGACTCTTTATTGAGAAAGCTCTTCTCAAAGTAGCACCAAATATTAACACTTAGAACTCAGAGTGTATCAGTAAACTCTGATTTCAGTAAATATAATCGGTGTAAATCAGTCTAGAACCGGTGTTTGTTCTCCTACACGCTCGCCGTTTGCTGCTCTTTCTCACGGCCGCTCTCCGGACCCCCTCCCTCTGCGGATTTTCCCCACCCACTTGTGGGCGGAGACTATCCTGAAAGTTCTCCCGGGTTCAAAGATCTTGTGTTTTATTCCATTTGTTTCTAAGACTTATAATAAAAGAAATTTGGACCTTTTTGTTCTTTATGGGCATTTGCATGTGACGCCTTTTTAAAACCCCAGGAGCGGTTATTAGTATTACATCTATTAACATTGTTTTTTTTAAAAATGGGTACATTTACAACATCAAAGAGACGTCAGATGCTCGCTGTCTGTATCACCACTGGTCTATATCTGCTGTTATGAATGTGCGGGTCTGAAAGTGCAGCTCGGGCACTTTGCAGTCACACAGGGATGTCCTGAGTCTTGGAAATCGTGCGAATGAAGCAAATACATGGATAAAATACAATACAAAATTACAAATTCTCAAATTTTAGTGTAGAACAATGGCACTTGAAAAACAAGAAGAAAAAATATATATATACAGCAATGAGTGTAACTGTTAAGATTCCCCACTGAAGGATTAAGGAATGTAAGTCAGCTGGCAAGCCTTGGACAGCAAACTGAGCATAACAAGTTCCTCCCATGAACTCAAGGACTCAATCCTCTGTCTTTTTCATTTTGTTCATTTGTGCATACCAGTCGTCTTATAAAAAAAAATGGTAGCTCATATGAGACAATTCTATGATGGGTAAATGTGATGGTGGAAGAGATATTCCTAGAAACACAGACACATTTTAACTTGATAGCTAGTGGTGACGACCCTATCTATTGGCGATTTTTCCACTGGCACAAGGAACTGCGCCGCACCAAGAACAAATGTTTTTCCATTACAAATAAAGCTACCCATACCCAAGCTGTACCTGTGCAGTGGAGATAAAAACTAATTACTGGGAAGGTGACAAAGAACAAGCACGACTGTCTGTTTGGGCTGAAGATAAATTTCAGTGGGAGTTTTCTATGATACTAAGAAATTTATCTTTAACGCTGTGAGAAACATGAAGGTGATCCAGGACATCGCTAACAAGTTAGCTGGGTTAGGTTTTCATCGGACAGCTAACAAATGCTGAGAAAAAATGTTAAAAACGCGAACAAGACTATAAATAATAAAAGACCACAATAACAAAGGCAACTTTCCGCTGGTTCGACTCCTTGGACGCAGTTTTGGGACAACCGGCCACGAACTGTATGGAGAGGATTGAGTTAGAAACTCCGTTACCGTGCTGAGATACACTGGAAAATCAAAACGTGCTGAAAGCTCCGTACCATCGCAGTACGGTTTAGGTACAGCACGGTTCCTGTATGCCGATGGAAAAAAGTTCCTTAACTAAATAAATCTAGTTGCCACTGGCTAGCATTAACATTAGATGTCTAGCTGTCTCATTTTAAGGGTTGACTGATCTAGCTGACCACTTAGTCTGGATATTTTAGGCTTTATCTTCCATGGCTAATGTTAACAAGACAGCATTTTCAGTTCAACATTACTAACTGTCTACACATCCCAATGCAGTATCATTTTGAACCTCAGATTTATTGACAACTTTAGAAGCCCTTCAGTAGTATTTTGAATTTGTTCTCTTCTCTCTAACTCTGAAGGATTGCCTGTGATTGGCTAGATCGCAATTCCATCAATCTAACTTGACCTGCAGATCATGGTTTTCCTCCAACCTGTGGTGGTGCCGTTATTTGTAGGTCCACAGAAGTCCAAAATAATCAGTTTATTTATTTGTTATTTGTTATTTATTTGTTTTTTTTTTGTTATTTATTTGTTTATAAAATCGTTTTGATGCCTTTTGTTATTTGAAAGGGCTAAGTCTTACTGTCCTATTAATACCTTCCACACTGGCTGCTACAAATATATTTAGCTATATAAATGCTGATATGATGGGGTAAAAGCCTTCTTTGCATTAGACTCATAGCTCCGGTGCAGTTATAAAGAAATACGTTTTGGACACCATGCCCTGCCTTAATGACTACATTTGGGCTAAGAGGAAAACTGCATAAATGTGATTTTTTTTTGGTGAAACTGTTTCTTTTAGAGGATGCAAAAACACTGTGGAGTGTGCTGGAGGCAGAGCTGCTGGAAGCGGTGTGTTGGTTGGAGCAGGCTGCTGAGTGCTGGTGCCTCTGATGGCTGGACTGAGGCCAGTCCGCACTGCTCTCCTGATCCACACTGCTTAGAGAGCTGCACAGCCCCAGATAAGATGGATGTGCGGTGTACAGTGAGTTGCTAGGCAGTGCCGGCGCCTGGCTGCAGTTTGGTCAGCCTTCAGTTTGCACTGTGGGTTGTTGGTCCATTCAGACCTTTATCAGAGAGAACACTGACAGAGTGAACAGATCACACAGAGAACAGAGGGAGAAATCGATCTGATCTGTCCAGCAACTCTCTCTCTCTCTCTCTCTCTCTCTCTCTCTCTCTCTCTCTCTCTCTCTCTCTCACTCTCTGTTTCTCTTTATATATTCTGCTTCTCTATGTATCTCTCTTTGTATCTCTCTCTCTCTCTATGGTCTGCTTCTTTCTGAATGTCTCTCTCTCTCTCTTTCTTTCTCTCTCTCTGTATCTCTCTCTCTCTGTCTCTCTCTCTCTCTCTCTCTCTCTCTCTCTCTCTCTCTATGGTCTGCTTCTTTCTGAATGTCTCTCTCTCTCTGTGTATCTCTCTCTTTCTTTCTCTCTCTCTGTATCTCTCTCTTTCTTTCTCTCTCTCTCTCTATGGACTGCTTTTTTCTGAATGCCTCTCTCTCTCTGTATCACTTTCTCTCTGTCTCTCTCTCTTTCCTCCCTCTGTCTCTCTCTGTCTCTGTCTCTCTCTTTGCTCTTTCTCTGCTCTCTCACTCTCTCTCTCTCTCTCTCCCCTTATCTTTCTTTCTCTCTCTCTCTCCCTCTCTCTCTCTATCTCACACAGACACACACACTCCTATAAGGATACCCCAGAATGCTTTGATTATTGCTGTGATGCCCACACTGGGTGTGGCACTATGAGTCACCTGACAGGAGGAGAGGATGAATCATTCATCACATGAGAGAGAGAGAGGGAGAAATGCAGATACAGAGAGAAGCAAACCAGAGAGAGAGAGAGAGAGAGAGAGAGAGAGAGAACAGGAAAAGCACACACACTGCACAAAGAGATTTTAATCACTAATTGAGTGGGATTGTTTATTAGGCCTCAGGCAGGGGAAATAACACACTAACACTGTTTTGTTTAAAGACGTCCATAAACTGTGATTTGCTCTCCAGCAGGAGGCACGTTAGCAGCTGTTGTCAATATCTTGCTTGTCTAACTACACTTTGTGTCCAAAAGTTTGTAGACACCTGCTCATTCAGCATTTCTTCTGAATTCGAGGGTCTTAACAGGAATTGTGTTCTCCTTATTGTTGCAGTAACACCCTGTACTCTTCTCGGAAGTCTTTACATTAAATGTTGGAATATTGCTGTGAGGATTTGATGGTATTCTACCACAAAAAGCATTACTGAGGTCCGCTATGGATTAGTTGATTAGTTCTGAATTACAAACACCACACTAACTTATCTTAAAGTTACGTATGATACAGTTCCACTGCTCAGTTCAGTGCTGGGTGGGCTTTATAAAAGTGTGTGTGGGTGGGGGGATTATACATTCTCTGTGCGTGCAACTGAATATCTGTCAGCAAAGGATATCTTAATTCACCAAGCAGAAGACATAAACAGATACTGTTGCGCATTCACGGATCAGCCATAACTTTAAAACCAGCAGTCCTATTTGATGTAGGTCCTCTTCCTGCCACCAAAACAGGTCTGGCCCATTGAAGCTTGGACTCCACAAGACCTCTCAAGGTGTGCTGTAGTATCTGAATCCAAGACATTAGCTGCAGATCCTTTAGGTTGTTTAAATTGCAAGGTGGGTCTAGAGATTGGATTTGTAAAAGCATGTCCCACAGATACTCGATTAGACTGAGATCTAGGGAATTTGGTGGCCAAGTCAACACCTTGAACTCTTTGTTATGATGTTATACCTGATAATGCGCTAACCTTAACTGTTCTATTGCTTGAAATAAAGAAAAAGTCAGGTAAAGAAGCCTGGAATTTTATGTCAAATGTACTTTCAACTTTCGAAATTCCAAAAGCCAAAAAAGAAAACAAACAAACAAACAGTAGAGCATCTGCTTTGCGTTACAGATAGAGTCACAAAACTGTAGAACTTCTGCTCAACTTTTTCAGTTACTACTAAACATACTTGAATGTGGTTTTGTTCTGATCAGTCTGTAAAACGCTTCACAGACCATCCATTTGTGTTCTATTAGTTTCTGGTGAATGTTTGTTGTAGTGAATGTTGTTTAAGTTAGGCTAGCTGTTCTGCCATCACAGCTGTTGCCCGAAAAGTTTACTTAGGGACAAGGACAGGGTTCGGGATGCAATGCAGGGCTCTATTTTGACGTTCTAATGCAAAGCATAAAGCACAAGGTGCAACTAACATTCATGGGCGTTTCCCAATCAGTGTTGCTATTTTGATGGCAGAAAAAAAGACTACACCAGTGCGAGGCACAAAAAGGTTGTCCTGACTCTCCTAAGGTGTTTTCCATAGGTATACATTAACCCTGCTGTCCCTAAACCGCACTGCAGTGCACAGAACTTGATACACTGATTTTGCAGTGTATCTGAGCCCAGTAACAGTGTTGCTGATGCGTTGGCAGCACAATGGGGACGTAAAACCTTAAAGATGATTGTTTTTCTGTCAGAGCTGCTTTTGTTATTGTGGTCTTTTTTGGAGCTTTAAAATGTTTTCTTGAAATTGTTTAGCCATGTGATGACCCAGCCAACTTGGCCTGGCACACCTTCGCATTTCTCACAGTGTTAGAAAACTCCTACTGAAATTTATCTTCAGCCCAAACACACAGTAGTGCTTGTACTTTGTCAACTTCCCAGTTGTTAGTTTGTCTCTCCATTGTTTTTTTTTTATTTTGCATGGAAAGTAAAAAAATAACACCAGCCTCTTTTCAAGTCTGTCTGTTGTCTTGACAACATTTCCACCAATCAGAAAGGAGTGATGCAGTCAGCTCGGCTGCGGCCTGCTTTTGGCCCTGCCGTCGAGCAGGACCGTGACAGCTCGGGTTCGGCTCGGATATGGGTCGCTTTATTTGTAACAGAAAAACATTTTTCCTGGTTTTGGGCTTAACATGGAATAAACCAATCAGAATAGCTCATCACATCACATTTAAAAGGTGGGGGCGGAGCTGTGGTGGATTGCTTTTATAATGGTGTGTTTACCTGCAAAACTGATCAGTTTTCAGCCAAGGAAACAGAACTACTCATGCAATGTCCATCGCTGCCTCTATATTTGTATTCAACTTTTTCCTTCACTTTTTGTAAAATGTTCTAATGAATATCCTCAACCTGGTGTGTTTAAATACCTGTGTGTGTTGAATGGTCAAATAGCCCATCATCAATACATTAGTCTGATAATGCATGATTTTTTTTTTAATGACACAGTTCTTCTTTTTTGGTGTTTCATTAAACAATATGATTAAATGAAACGACCAATTGTACTCTATAATCAAGCTTATATAAATAAATAAAATAACACTTAGAGTGTGTACCTGTGTTCGTAACGAGTGTCGTGCACCATCACGTTTCTAAAATGTGCCACTTAAATATCATTTAATATAATGACACCTGACTTCAGATGCGATTTTTGTTGGCCAAAAGTGCAGCGTAATGTCACTGCCTTAAAATAGCAACACGCTAACAATGCACACAGCCACAACTGATTTAAAAAGCACCACTCCTACGGGCGGGAAACGCCTAAAACTCTTTTTATTTTTAAAAACGTGCGTGAAAATGAGGAATGCGCAGGTATGAAACTTGCAAAACCACTTTGTGTCACACTTTCTGCTGGTGCAAAATAGGGCCCTTACAATCAAGCTGTTCCTCAGAATCTGACCAGATGGACTACAATGTAAAATTCAGTCTTAGAGATGTTATCTAGGAGACAACTCGCTTTACACTGCAGCTAAGAAATATTGCCAAAACTGATGTGATAAAGTAGAAAACGGTTATCTGCAGTTTAGAGCTATTTGGCAACCAGTGCAGTGCAGTTAGCGGGTGGTAAATTCAGGTGCGTTTTGAGCACATGTTCCAGTTGCACTGAGGCACATTTTGCACTGCGCTTGCACTGTATGTACATCTGGCCTTCCTTTCCCTCATTAAGGCTGAATATATGCATAAGCTATCGGGGGTCATACTAAGGGTATACAGTATAAAACAGCCTCCAAGGTGAACATGTTTTTGCACAGAATGGGCGGGTTCATAGACGCCGCCCTGCAGATCTGGCTGAAGGCCTCTTGTTACAGCTGTAATTAGTGAAAGGTCAGGCTAAAGATTTTCCTTGCATGTGCAAATGTGAGAAGAATGTCAAGTTAAGATTGCGGCTGATCGCTCTCACTCCGGGGGAGCCGAATACCATTAACCACCCAAATCTAATGGACCACTGAGGACGGCGTGTGTGTGTGCGTGCGAGCAGGTTTGTCAGTGCATGTGTGTCTGCATACGTTTAAGAAAAAAGAAAGAGGCAGAGCCGAATTCTTCAGTCTTGCTCTGCTTGTAGACTCTCACAGCGGAGATGAGAGAGAGTCTGGAGTCGGGGGGATGCGTATGGCTGTGCTTCTTTGGGACCGAGCTACACACAGACACACACTCGTGCAGTGGGATCAGCCCTTAAAAGCTAGTCTGTCTGCTTGCTCCAGGGGCTAAAATGTCTCCATTTCTCTAAGCTGGAGATTTTCACACTGCTCAGAGTAAGTGATTTTCTCTTGCCTGTGCCACTGCGAGGCTTCCTCCGTCTGAGTTCTGCTGCTTTCTGGTCTGTGTGTCATGTGACTGGGGATGGAGAGACTCCTGGTTTTAATGATTTATATGTCTAAAGCTGAACAATGATCACGCTATTTCAGTATTTTAATAATTCAGATAAGCATGTATGAATGGATAAATGAGTGGGTGGGTCGATGGATGGTTGGATACATCCATGGATGGATGGAACGATGAATGAATGAATGGCTTGAGGAATGAATAAATGCATGCATGAATGAATGCGTTAATTAGTTAATTAATGGATGAATGAGTAGATGGATGGATGGATGGATGGATGGATAAATGAATGAATGAGTGAATAGATGGATGCATGGATGGATGGATAAATGAATGAATGAGTGAATATATGGATGGATGGATGGATGAATGAATGAACAAACGAATGAATGGACGAACAAAAGAACGAACAAATAAATTTGCTCAGTTAAAGTAAATACTTACTGTTACAGTCTCCCTGTAAAGCATGTGCCAGGAAAATACATGTTTATATCAGAAATTCACCCAGATTTCAGACCAAAATTGTCAAAATGGCCCTTCTCAATGAAAAAATAGACCAAAAGTAGAAGGATTAAAAAGACTAAGTGGGTCCACAATGAATTATCAAAATCTTACACTTTACAAATAATGGAATGTGTATGTGGCCATTTGTCATATGTGAACACACCACACAGTGTGAACAGTGTGAAATTCTTTCTCTGCATTGAACCCATTCACAAAGTGAAGCAGCGGGCAGCCAGGAACACAGCACCCGGGGAGCAGTGTGTGGGGATGATACCTTACTCAAGGATACCTCATTGGCAGTCCTGGGATTTGAACCCACAACCTTCTGATCAAAGGATAGATCCCTAACCACCAGGACACCAGCTGCCCCATGGTAATGCCTTCACTGTCCTGTGCTGGTCAGTGCAAACAGTAATGCCTGGTTCAGAGGAGTAGCAGATAAACACCTATATGGAACTATTTAGTGGTTTTTAGAATTGAGGTTGGATAAGACAGTTGGGGGTAATCACTGTTCATGCTGAGTGATAGCAAGAAGGGATCAATATAAAGACTTCTCAACTACAAGTCTGATTCCACTTGAAAACATGACGTCCCACTTGTTACGCAGAATAGCAAAAAAACAACAGAACAGAAAGTGCCCCCCTAGTGAGTCGATGCCATCTGTAGTCACAGGAATGAGGAAATAAAAGTGCCAAAGTACGAAGTGTTGCTAAAAATAATGTTTCTCTCAGCATCGTTCATTCTGTCACTGAGGACACTGAATTTTTTTAGCACATGCTGTAGCCTACAAACTGTAAAAAATTTAGTAAGTTTGTTAGTTACACTTCTCTGAAGGCCACGTGAGACAGACATTAACCTTTCATGACAACTGACATAAATCTACATAAACATTTACACTGTATGGACAAAAGTATTGGGACACACCTGTTTTTCAGGGTTTGGGCTAGGCCCCTTACTTCCAGTGAAGGGCAATCTTAATGCGTGTGTGTGTGTGTGTGTGTATGTATGTGTGTAAATGTTTTTGTGTGTGTGTCTGCACTGTGATTGACTGGCAACCTGTCCAGGGTGTATCCCTCCCTTCACTCCAGCACATCCTGCAACCCAGGATAAGGATAAGCAACTTAGAATAATGAACGAATGAATGAATGAACGAATGAATGAGCAGCTTGGAATGAATGAATGAATCAGTTTGGGGAAGATTCTTTTCTATTCCAGCATGACTGTGCCCCAGTGCACAGAGCAAGCTCCATAAAGACATGGCTGGATGAGTTCGGGGTGGAAGAACTTGACTGGTCAACATAGAGCCCTGACCTCAACCCCATCCAGCACCTTTGGGATGAACTGGAATGGAGATTGTGAGCCAGACCTTCTCGTCCAACATCAGTGCCTGACCTCATAAATGCTCTACAGAATGAATGGACACAAATTCCTACAGAAACTCCAAAATCTTGTGGAAAGCCTTCCAAGAAGAGTGGAAGCTGTTACAGCTGCAAAGGGAGACCAACTTCATATTAAAGTCTATGGATTTGAAAGCAATTTCATTAAAGTCCCGGTTGGTGTAATGGTCAGACGTCCCAATACTTTTGTCCATGTAGTATATGAAAGCTTCAGTTGTCATAACATTTTTTCTGAGGTGACTAAAACATCCTTCATAACTTCTGACACTTGTTGGAATAAGCCTTTAAAAATATTTATATGAGTTAATAGGTTTATAGAAGTGCCATTAAGGCTTACAAATACTGGCTTTTTTTTATGCGTTATCAGTTTTTAATGTATTTGTTTAATTTATTTTTGTATAACCAAATTTCATCTGGGTGCATCAGTAGGCTATTCTGAACAATGCCAGTAAAACATTAAAGGAGTCCTGGTCATAATTTCATATTGATTTAAATTATTGATTTTTTTGGCGTTATAACGAGAAATAAGAGGTTTATTTAAAAAGTCTATCAATGTAATACATGTTGACATTATTTCAGTGTGTGTATTAATGCTTTTTAAAAACATTTCCAAGATGTAAAATATAATAATGCCACAATAATACAAAAAAAAAAGATCATTTTGTTTACTGTTAGCAAAAGGAAATCTTCATCCCTACCCATCTCTACATTTTAGTTAGACAGACAAACCTCAGTCATTTATTTTAGTTCTTCACAAACATTTACAGGCTTTTAAAAATGTGTTATTTCTTCTTCTTTTTTTTTCTCTGAAACACTGACTGCAAGATTCCTGGACTGGGGTCATTGTGCTCTGCTGTGTAATCAAGATGATTGTTTTTGTTGTTCTAGAAATTGAATTGGATTAGTTCTTGATCTCGTTTACAGGTTGCACAGTCGAATCTAATTAAAATGCACAGCTCTGTCTTGTTATTGCTGCCCATTAAAATGGGTGGGGTCCGTCTCTGGCTTGTGTCTGCGGTTGTCATGGCGATTACATTATCTGGGCAGACATTACGGTGCATGTTTGGAGCTTTGTGTGTGTGCGTATGTGCGTGAGTGTATGTGTGTGTGTGTGTGTGTATGTGTGCGTGTGTGTGTGTATTTGTGTGTGTATGTGTGTGTGTGTGTGTGTATTTGTGTGTGTGTGTATGTGTGTGTGTGTGTGTGAGAGAGTGAATGTAAGAATGGAAGTTTTCCACACTGCATTCTGTTGTGCCCTGTAGGCAGAAGTGATAAAGGTTAATGAGTGGACTGGGGCTCAGTACTGTGTGTGTCTCTAGGTACTATGTCCTGTTCTTCAGATGGAAGGGCTGAAGGTTAAGGAGTGTGCAGTCTGGAGGGATCTGTGCATGTGTGTGTTTGTTAAAGGCAAATTCCATTCATTTCCATGTCATTTCTGCATAATTTGGTTACTGAGATGTAAACAGGGTCAATCAGAGTGCAATTTCTTAACAGTGGGGGTTATAGGAACCAGGGGTCAATGCAAAAACAGCCCTTTTATGTACTTTACAAAATGAAGGAGAATTGACACACATGGCCTGTGTTCATATCGGTAACATAAAATTGTTGTAAATATAAAATTAGAATTACAAAAACAATTAAAAAGGAGATAATTGTGCCTTATAATGTCCCATGTGTACCTCTCTGTCCAGCATGGATTTTGGAATATATATTTTATGTCAAACCTTTCTCTCAAAGCTACTATGACAGGTATATCAGGTATCAGGCAACCATTCATACACGTTTTTATGTAAGAACTTTGTATGAAGCATTAAATTCTTCAGACGTCTGGTTCCTATCACCATCACTGTTAACAATTGGACTTGTGAATTATTACTAATTTATAATTTAGTGCCATATTTTTAGCTCAGGCCCTGTGATTGGCAAGGTTTTGTTTCTACCAAGCATATTACATTTTTATGTATTTAAGATATAATTAAGATATTTATAACATTTTAATGTTGAGCATCTCTGTAAGGCTTGTAAACTGCATTTAAAGATTCCACTAAATTCCATCAGTGTTGTGTTCTGATCAGGGGGAATTTAAAAGGTCTGTGACAACTTCATAAATTTAAAACTTTAAAATAACTTAATAATATTTTCATATTACATCTGCTACGCCAGTTGATTAGCCAACAGAAGATCCTTTACTGGCTCTGTTCTGTCTTAGATTACTTGACTCACTTTCACTTTCGGTTTTTGGAGCAGTTGGAAAATGATCATTTTACATCTTTAACTGAGAGAATTGCTCGCATTAGGTGTTTTGCTCATGGTTGACCTGAGTGAGATCGTTCAGATATCTGACTGTATTTGTGAGCTTTCTACTGTGCTGTGAGACTGTGAAGCAAGTCAGATGGTGATGGAGTGACGTTCACAGATACACACTCACATACCGGTCTCTTCTTACTCTCACAGCTAATTTTACTCACACATGGATTCATTTGACTGAAAATTTGACCAGTCAAGTTCTTCCTGAAAGTCTTTAATATTCTTCTTCTATGTAAGAGAAGTGAAAGTAATATGAATGTGATCGGGCTAGCATGCTAATTGGCACTTTTGCAATAAACAAACAAACACATAAACAAGTAAATAGATAGATAAATAAATAAAATCAGACTTTTAACAAACAATGGACCATGTTCCAAAAATACACAAAAATACATTTGCTTCTCATTTGTAACCAAAAAAAGTTACATTTTTGGCTTTTCTGCAAAAGACATCAGAGACGTTTGATGGGTTTCTACCGACCACCACAAAAATAAATGTTTACAGTATATAATATAATTTATATATTAAATATAATTTTCAGATTTCATATATAAAATAGTGTAAACTTCTTTTGCACACACACTTCCCTTCGTATATGGATAAAACATTTTTAGGAAACCAGAGGAAAGACCAGTTATGGGTTGTAAGTATCGATATTGTGCAACATTTTTTGGTTATAGTTTCTCGGCCTGGGAGTTCTACACCGGCGTGTCCGCAGTGTTTCTGTCTGTATGTGACTGTGCTGTGTTCTGTGCTGTAGATGGACGAGATAAAGGTTAAAGAGCGGACTGTGGTCAGTCTGGAGAAAGAGTTGGGCGTGCAGGCGGGCCATGCGCAGCGGTTGCAGCAGCAGAAGCAGGCCGTAACCGAGCAGCTGAATCTGCTAAGCCCCAAGAGAGAGGGCCCCTGTTCAGCCGGTGCAGGAGACACAGCAGAGAGCACAGCTAATACTGTAAGCAAGCCTCACTCGCTCGCCTAACTTCCCTCCCGCTCCTCTGCCGCCTGACTGCGCCCACCAGCACTCGTTCCAGCAGTTTTCTGAGCTCACGTTCCTCGTTCTTTGCTGTAGGTTGCTCCTACCTGCTGTTTAGAGACCAGTAGAGTTTTTCCCCTTTAAAGCCCCAGTTGGGATTGATATTATTATGCTCTGCCCACAAATGCACCCCTCCAAAGCAAGTGTTCCAAAGTTGGACGAGCTCCTCAGAACATCCCATTTGTCTTAATGAGAAATTGTAATGCAATCAAATTTCCCAAATTTAGAGTGTATTATTAAACTGCACATGTGTAAAAGGCCACACTGTTAGGACCAATAACAAGGTTTTTTTTGCTGGTGTGATGATGCCAATGTAATGAAATGGTAGCAAGTTTATCATTGTCATGTTTAACTTGTCTAGTTCTACTTAGCTACAAAAACAAAATCCAACATCATGGTGTAACATTCTAAATGAGTTGATGTAAAGATCCCTGCAGTTTTTCTCATTGGGTTAAATGAGATTAATCTGTAAAGCTTGTCCAACCTGGCAACAGTTGCTAAGAAACAACACCTATATATGGGTGGAGCATGGATAGGTCAGTTGCTTCACCTTGCAAAATGCTTGCTTGTTCTGCTTTTTTCCTCATTGTTGGCTTCATTCTCTGTGGTTGCTTTACACTCTCACAAATGCATGCTGTGGTTGCTTCTTTAGACTCATTTTTTTGTCAAAGCCTTTGCAGTACAATGTCCATATTTTGTGCTTTCAAGGAAGAGAGCAATTTCTTTTTTACTGTGAACACAACTCTACACCAGTGAGGGTCCTTGGGCAAGACTCCTAACGTTGCATTCGCCTACATCTGCAACATCATTAAAATAACAAGGATATGCATGAGTGTAAATGTTAGCCATTTACTGGTGCCAGTAATCGAGGCCAAAATAACAACAATACATGACATATTGAACCCAGCACAGAACACAATGAACACCCGCTGCCTTCATAGACATTACAAGCACAACATCAGTCAGTTAGAGGCTATTTAGATCTGTGAGGTGAGACCCATATAAAGTGGAGGAATTACTGTAGGGCATGGTAGGTCAAGACACTTCAAAAATGGTATAACAGTGTTGATGGGACTGAGTAGTTCATTATGAGAAACTTCTTGGAAATTGTCTTACAGTACATTGTTATGGGGCTCAAATTACATTTTATTTTTGTATTCAATTCTGGTAAGTGTGAAATGTGAAGAATCACTGCATACACATCTATATACTTTCCAGCACTGCACGCATACATCCTTACCCTGTTTTAATAAATTAATAGCAAATAATCCAATCACATCCCAGTATTTTGTCCACTTTCCACGTTTATTTTATTCTGGGATCAGTCTTAGTCTGTTTTTTTCAAAGTGTATCATTACCACAGTACTATAATACAAAGCTGTGAAGACGAACATCTTATTCTTTGACTTTATGGCACCTGCATATCCCACCGCGTCCCCCATGGCTGAGAGGTTTGCTAACTCATGCATCTCACTGTATTTGATTTGGTATTCTGTGCTTGATTTTCTGTTTAAATATCCCCCTCACTCTCTGTCACAATTACATCAATTACTGAAAGTTTCTACATTGTCTCCTGCACCTACTGAATAGGGACCTCTTCAGAGTTTTGACTTAAAATCTGATTTGCTCTCACTTGCAGAGCTGAGTGACTGTAGGCCCAGTGACATTTATCTTTGTGTTTGAGAAAATGCTTTGATAAATGATTCAGAGATGTTCACATTAGGACTGCACAATATATTGTTTCTTAATCATTATCTTCATTTTATGCAAATGAGCCTCTAACCAGTGTGTTATTGGGAGTGTCCTGATCAATCAGAGAAAATCTTTTTGTGTTTTTGGCTAATCAAGGCATTGATCCAACAAACATGAGTTATTTGGGTCAAAAATAAACCTAGACCAGGCCACTTGGAATAAATATTGCAATTGCTATGTGTTGCAAGATGGTATGTTGTCCATATCGTGCAGCCCTAAGCAGAATTCGGAACTTCTGCACTACTTCCTTCTCTAAACGCATTTTTTTTCCCATTGCTCATCTGGTAAAATTTTACATTCGTAGACAACCATTTCAGGAAAAAAGGCTCTGCTCTACAACTTAAACGGTCTTCTGAAAAGAACTCAAGACACACAGTCTGTGCAAAAGTTTAGGCACCCCCTTTTAAATTACATTTGGTGTTTGTAAAATATGTAAATATCCTCTACAGAGAGCATATCTGCATATGGAGTGGACAATCACTGTTTTTTTTGTTTTTTTTTCCCAAACATATTCAAACATTCATGGCCCACTTTATATTTGATTTGTTCCAGTATGGTAAACTAATTAAAACTGTGCATTAAAATGATCTTAAAAATGCCACAATTAAGTGTGTTCTCTCTAGAGTATGTGTTAACTTATTTTCCCGTTAAGGATCGACAAAACGGGCCATTTGCGTGTGGGTGTTCAGACTTTTGCATACAACTGTATGTAAAACTGAAAGACAATCTGATACTGAGACTTGTATTACATTTATTAATGTCATATAGTATCCAGTAAACGTGTACAATCGTCCATTCACATGTGGTGATTTGCTTTATTTAAAAGTGAATTGGTTGCCAGTTATTTGTGATTAGTTTTCATTATGAGTCAGTATGGCGGGCTGTGTTAAGCTAAAGCTGCTTTTTACCGCCCCATCTTCAGCGCAGAACAGCTCCAGGCTTTCCACGCTTGCTGGAGAGTGCCAACTACATGAGATATCACCTTTTCGGTGCTGTGCACACTTCACTTCACCAAACACACACACACGCACATGTGCACACACCTCCCTTATACAGTCTATATTCATACATTTTCACAGATCTGACACTTTGCATATTGGCTGGGCTGCTTTTCTTTTGCTGTGTTGTGAGTGTGATATTATTAAAAGCTAAGGTTGGCTGCTTTTCCATTTCTTTCTTTCTTTTGCAGCAGACGGGTGACAATGGGTTTGCTCCCTATGGCCTTTCAGTGCTGTCAGATACGTCTTAACCACAGTGTGTGCTATATGCTTATAGGTGCTCATCCCTATTTCACAGCTGAAACACAGCTGTGTCTTTTATATCTTTGTTCCATAGCCCTCAAACTTGAAAACTCTGAAACGTGTCTTCTATTCTGAAGAGCTGTGAAGAGCCTGAGTCCAGACAGCAGTGAGTGCTGTAGGTGAAACTCCAAAGGTTCTAGTGGCTCCAGTTTTCTGCAGTTGGTTTGTGTTGCAGGTGCAGCAGTTGGATGAGAAGGACGCCCGTCGCTTCCAGCTGAAAATTGCTGAGTTAAGCGCCATCATTCGCAAGCTGGAAGACCGCAATGCTCTACTCTCAGAGGAACGCAACGAGCTGGTGAGTGACTGCCTCCTCCTCCAGCAAACAGAAGGCTTCCTTAATACTGTATGACCAAGCATGGAGTTTAGAGTGCAGAGTGCAGATGGTCATGGATATCATCAGTACGCAAAAATTTAAGTATTGTTTTAAATCGTGTTTATTGTCTCTGCAGACACTTAAAACGTTCAAAAGTAATTACAGCGTTTCATTTTTGAAATTGGTGTGTAGTGTATAAATGGTCAAAAATCAATTTTGGTATGTTAATTTTCCTCTTTCTATTATTTTATGTCCCTATTCTCTCAATGAAAAAGAAATGAAACAGAAATTAAGGCCATTTTTATTCTGAAATCTTGAAAATTTAACTGAAATTCAAGATATATATGCTTATTGTTTTTTTTGTTGTTGTTGTTTTATGCAAAGCACCTTATGGGCCTGGCTTGTAACTCACTCACTCACTCGCTCACATTTAGCAGGCTGTAGATTCTCCACAAGAGGGAGCTCTTTGCACTCAAATAGCTTGTGGTGCTTCTTAAGAGCAGCACTTTAAATCAGTGACTTTATGCATCTTAGACCCAACATTAGCGTATCATCCTCTGTCGATAGACAATCTGCTGTGTACTGAAATATCCGAAAACACAAATGGACATTTGTGCCTTCATAGGTGTTATTAGATAGTATTAGTGTCCCTCTTAATGGTATCATATTCTTAGAGAGATAACACCCAGAGAAGATCATGTTATTCGAGTTCAGATAGAGGAAGAGATCAATAGGAACTGTCCATTTTTAAATCTGAACCTTCTGTACAAGCTTCAAGACAGCTGAAACCAGGTAGATATTATGATTATGTCCTGGAAATACAACATGCATCAAATTGATTGACATCCTATATTCCATAATCTACACTGACCAGACGTCTGCTATATTTGGTGTAAAATTCTCAGATTTTCATTTGTGTGTGAGAGTGTTTAGATTATGCTACTTTACTAGTAGGAATATTTAGCATTTTCTGTTTTTTACCCACTGTCCATCTTAAACCTGATCCTGCAGTACTACAAAAGCATCCCTAACATTTATTTATTTAGTATTACTCAGTTTTATGAGAACATAAATGTCGGTTGTCCATCTGGTGTACTGTGTTATCACATCATAAACATGTTTGATATATTAAGGGGGGCTGATTTTACAATGCTTAATGTCTTACATGCTGTAAATCTGTTATCATAAGACACTACAGATGCTTATATTATGATTATGTACAGGAATGCAGATATATGCAGATATTATGATTATGTACGGGAAATATGACATGCATCAAATGGGTTGACATCCAATATTTCCTATAACGTACGTTGACCAGGCATCTGCTATATTTACGTGTAAAATTCTGATATTTACATTTTCTGTGTGTGTGTGTGTGTGTTTAGATTATGCTACTTTATTAGTATAATCTAAATTATACTACTTTATAAATATGTACTTGAAATATGACATGCACCAACTTATTGATATCCTATATTTAATAATCTACGCTGACCGTACGTCTGCTACATTTACATATAAAACTCTCATGTTTACATTTGTGTGTGTGTGTGTGTATGTTTAGATTATGCTTCACTTGTAGGTATATTTTGCTTTTTCTGTTTTTCCACCATACATCCTACCCATCCTTTTGTGTGAATGTATGTACGTGTACTCACGTGTGCGTCTTTATTTTACAGCTGAAGCGTCTTCGCGAGGCGGAGAGCCAGTACAAGCCACTCCTGGATAAGAACAGGCGTCTGAGTCGAAAGAACGAAGAGCTCGCTCACGCTTTCAGACGCATGGAGAACAAACTACGCTTCGTCACACAGGAGAACATAGAAATGGTACTACACACACTGAGTATTCTTCATCTACCAGCATTTACACAGCAGAGTCTCCAGTGATGAAGGAACTCCTGCAGTGTTCGTTTGCTTAACGGTTTAAAGCATGAGCACTGCAGCTGTTCATTCATTCAGAACTGCAGGCTTTAATTCAGCACTCTGGATTGTGCTGTGTGTACAATTACATTCTAAAAGCTTTGAATGTTCACACAGATTGTGTGGATTTAAACCCACCATTTCCATTTTCAGCTCTGAATATAGAGCAGTATGCACTCCTGTAACAAGGTGAATCTATTGTGTTGGCCCACAGTGCCACATTAAAATAAAGACTGCATGCATTGTATGGCTAAATATATCAGGTACAGTGCCTTTTACACTTCATTATACCACCTATATTCTCATGCTTGACGACAGAGGAGGGGGGTCTTAGTTAACATACTGTGCTCTGTGTTTTTCCCACATTTGTATTAGTGTTGTGCTGCGTAGCCTCTTTCTGCAGCCCCCCTAGTGGTCATTCCAACTGTTGAATGGATATGGATTTTAGTATTTTTAATTAATATTATCCAGTGAGTTCCAAACTAAGTACGCCCAAGGGTACACACGATGACACTGGGGGTACATCAAAAATGTCATTAATCTTCATTTAATTTCACTTTGTTATCCAGTCATCCAGTTACACATGTGCTTCGCCAGTAGGGATGATGCAAACAGCACCCAGCACGTGGCAAACCTGTGCTCTACTTGTTAGATATTTTGATATTTTGTCTTTTCTGTATGTTGTAAATTTGGGAGAATTGAACGATAGTAGAGTTAATTCAAATTAGATAAAGAAAGTTCACTCCTCCTTCTCATTTTCGTGCTTTAATCAGCACCTCAGAGTGACCCGCACCGATTATACAATAATGTAGTATTACAGAAGCATCCTTTACATTTATTTATTACTCAGTTTTATGAGAACGTAAATGTCTGCTGTCCATCTGGTGTACTGTCATCACACCATAAACATGTTTGATATATTAAGGGGGGCTGATTTTGCAAAGCTTAATGTCTTACATGCATTATGGCAATAGGCATGTGTATGGGGTTAGAGGAGGTACACAGCTGGAGGTTTAATGTCTGCAGTGGTACAGGACTGTAAAAAGATTGGGAATCATTGATATAATTAAATAAATATTTTCCCTGTCATCAGATTAACTAGGACACTGTTGGCCCACTGCGTGTGAACTGTTGTTACTCCATGTTGAGCTGCTAGCGAGCAATGAGGGATGCAAAAGTAGGGGTGAGAACCCCCTAAAGTGAAATCAGTCATGCAAAGATGAAATCAACAGCACACTGTCAACTCTCTTGACAGAAAAAATGCCACAATAGATTGAAAAATGCATTTAAACACTTATATAAATGTTATTTGCTCACACACAAGAACCAATATCTATTTTGGTTTCTGTTTTGTAAATCATACATAAAATAAACTCCATTAATGTTACATTAATGCATACTTCAACTGAGGAACCTCCAAAACAGGTGGAAATTACACTTTCTACTGTGAAAAAAGGGTTAATTCTCCACTCTCACCCACAGTGCACAGACTCCGTATTAATTACTGACATTTTTTCAGTGCATTGTGTCCTACATATAAGCTTCATTTGCTCTTACAGTTAAATTTTATAGAATACATTAGGTCTCAGCAATTTAAGAATTCATCAATTTAAAAACTGGCTGTTTATGTAACACTGTTATAAAGTCAAACTATAATTAATTTTGCCCAACATGGCATGAAGTAATTAAAGCTTAGTGGTGTTCAAACCTAGTCGACAGAACAGACAACCCATTAGACTCCTCTGTCTGTATTATAAATCAAAAGCTTGGTTTCAGTACATAAATGCCTGCCTGTCTGCTACTTATAATAGGCCCTGATCTTTTCATCTGATGAGAGAGTTTAATTAGCTCTCCCAGTGGCATCGGTTTGATATGTGAGCTCTGCTGTAGGTCTTTTGGATCTCTAGCTTTACTGAAATGAAGAGCATGAAAAAGATAGAATATGATGAGAAATGGTTCTTAGTGCCACACTATGCTGGTTTGGCTGCTCTAACAGACGTGATTTGCTAATAATTGAGCTCTATATGGGTCCGGTCATGGACTTTAGAGCAAGGACACACTGGTACAGCTTTGCCAGAAGGAGAACATAGAAATGGTACTACACACACTGAGTATTCTTCATCATATGCAGTGTTGATGGAAAAATGGCCAAAAACTAGATGAAGACATCCCAATTTAAGTATTATTTTACCTTACAACACCCTTGATGTACCTGCATGTACAATGTCATGACTGTGTTGCAAAATACAATTTACCAAATTTTATTTACCAAATTTACCAAAATTTAACTGCAGATCTTAAAGCAACATCTCAGGCATCACACATTATATTTATAACTGTTAGAGACATTAAATATGTCTCCATTCACCACCACTGTGAATAACTCTGACCTGGGAAATTTCTTTAAAATGGAACATGTCACATCAACTCACTATGATGGACATCTTAAGCAGTCGTTTTGACAAATGGGTGAAATTCGTAGTAGCATAGTTACAAAATTTTTTTAAATTATTTTTATTCATTAAAATAAGTATTCAGTATGATGGTCTAGTGTAGGTAATAAAACCACACAAATGGGTAATGAAGAAACAGGTCTAAATCTAGCCCTGCTGCATTAGAGTGAGATGCTTATTAAACTATAACTTGGAAATGTCTCCAATCCACTCAGTACTAAGCCACGGTCAGTGCTAAGTAGGTTTTAAATAGAAAGTTGGAATTAGATTTGAGACAGGCTCAATTACTCTTACTCAATTACTCTTACTGCCTTTTAGTCTTAGATCTATAAAGTGTTACTATCTACTGTTAATGGTCAGTTCAGGCCCTAATGGTCAGTATTAACCTACAGAGGCTAATGGTCTGTGCTAAGCTAACAGCGTTGCATGTGGAGGATAATGACTGAGCTAACAGTGCAGTGAATGTGGCGCTAACTGCAGTGAACTGTGTGTGTGTGTGTGTGTGTGTGTGTGTGTGTGTGTGTATGTATGTATGTGAGTGGCAGAGGGAGAAAGTGGGGACGCTGCGCAGGCCGAGTTCTCTGAATGACCTGGACCAGAGCCAAGAGGAGAGAGAGATCGAGTTCCTGAGACTGCAGGTCCTCGAGCAGCAAAACATCATTGACGATCTGTCCAAGGTATCGCCATGACAACACCGCCCTCTGTTATTTCACCCGCACACTCCCACACTCGCAGAAGCAGAAAAAATGTCCCTCATGGGCATTTGGACGGTCATACACACAATAATTAGCATTCAGCTGTTGCTGTGAATCGATTGCGGAACATCATATAACGCTTTCAGGTTAGAGATTACTGTTAGACCTTATTACTGAAGAGCTTTTACATGGTACCATTATCACTGAAGAGCATAAACACATCACTCAGTGGCTGTATGTGAGGGTTTCATAAAGAGGGCATGGAAGTGACCCTGACCTGTAGAAAAAGAATGGTTTCCTTTTATTATATTGATACCAGCATGGTTTCCAGTTTATTTCCAGTAGATCATGTGAAATCTCTAGATCAGGGCTGGTGCGCAGCACAGTTGGGCAGTTCCCCTACTCAGACCCACTAATGATAGTAAGGAATTGAGTAGAACCCGGGATTTCAGTAGGAAAATCACCAAACTGTGCTGGTCGCCACCTCTCCAGGACTGGAGTTGTGTACTCCTTGCCTTTCTTATGTATATAGTTATATATAAATATAATTTGTAGGGTGAATTATAAGGCACATGAATCATTTGAAATTCATTTTTTCATAGACACCCATGTATATATATATATATATATATATATGGGACCGCTGCAATTTATTTTTAAATCAGCGTCTCTATAAGTATGAGAACCATTCCATGTCAGTGTCTGTTAAATTCCTACACAAGCACCTCATTCTGCTTTATGAGGTACTGATTAGTGATTACCTGAATCAAATCTTATTTAATGAGGAAAAGTATAAAAACACTGCTGTAATCAACACTCTCCTCTTGCACTGTGACCAGTTGGATGGTAAAACACTACTAGAAGTACCTCAAAGGTCATTTTTGCCATTTTGTTTAAGAGTGAACAAGAGATTTCAATTTCTGTAAACACTGCATCCTTTCTCTTATTTTAATGTTTTGTCATTTCCTTTAAAATTATGCTTGAAATTTTTTTTTAACACTAATTGTCCACAACAGCAGACCTAACTGCATAAAAAACTATCCATATTGCACTGCTATAGTAATACATATGTACACTCATTGGGCGCCCCTGGGTAAATGGCAGTGGGAATAGGAGGTGGGACGGGGGAAAGTCAGTTTTACTCTTTAATCTTGATTCATTTCTTTAATGAATGGTGCGCATGAACATGGACAATAAAAGAAAAGAAAAAAAGGTCAGAGTAGTCTACGAAGGGGCATGATAAGTCTATACAATGTCTTATCTATGACATTGTCATCTGAATACAAGAGTCATCTGAATACAAGGACTTTACATGGCCAGTGTCACAGATGTGCTTAAATATGAATGGAGAGAAATAGAATCTTGAGTTAATTTCAAGTACTGGTGGTGGTAGAAGCCTAGTGGGTAAAACACTTGCCTGTGAACCCGATGACCACAAAGTTGCAGGTTTAAACCCCGCCCTCCCCTTTCTACCATTGTGTCCTTGAGCAAGATACTTAACCCTCAGTGTCTCCAGGGGGACTGTCCCTGTAGCTAAAGACTGTAAGTTGCTTTGGATAAGGGTGTCTGCCAAATGCCACTTTACCTTTACTTTACATTGTAATAGATAAGAGCAATGTGTCTTAACTGGATATCTGTATTTTGCAGGCGTTTGAAACCGCTGGATACGTGAAGAGTGTAATAGTAAGTTATCAGAGCTGTTTGTTCACTTCTAATACAACAAGCATGACCTAAATCCGTGTTTTCTTTTTAATTAGGTGAATTTTGCTGTTGCGGGCGCACAGTATTCATAGAGGTTTGAAGGTCTGAGACAACAAGTGAAATAGCATTTGTTTTGCATTCTTTTCAAATTTAATACACATTCTTCATTATACATAATATGAGCATTTTAACATTTGAGTGAAAAGTAGAATCTTTTAAACATTTGCATGAATTTAGAATTTTAGAATTTCTTAGTATTTGGTATATCACCATTTTTGCTTTAATAAACTCCACAAGAATCATCTGAATACAAGCCCTTTACATGGCCAGTGTCACAAATGTGAAAGGAGAGAAATAGAATTTATTTTCTAAAATAAAATCTTGAATAAATTTCAAGTGCTAACTTCTTTATTTTCATTTTTTATTCTAAAACTGCCATTTTTGTATAACTTTGTTTCGTTTTCCAGGTTAAAATGAATGTGGTCTCAGACTTTCTGTAAATGTAAAAAATACACTTCACTGGCAAAAGTATTGGGACACCTGACCATTACACCAACAAGGGCTTTAATGACATTGCATTCAAATGCGTAGACTTTAATATGGAGTTGGTCTCCCTTTGCAGCTGTAACAGTTTCCACTCCTCTTGGAAGGCTTTCCACAAGATTTTGGAGTTTCTGTGGGAATTTGTGTCCATTCATTCTGTAGAGCATTTATGAGG
>JBBPCZ010040669.1:0-13328 GCA_037974445.1 Brycinus macrolepidotus
CAAAACTGTACTGTCTGAAAGAGTACTGCAAAAAATGTAGAGTAAAAAATGTAATGTTATGTAAGTATGCAGCAGAACATCAAAAAATATGCAGTCAAACCTAGAACACAGCACTAATTACAGGAGTTATGATAAAGCACAAAATCGGAAAAAGAAAAAGAAAAAGAGAAAACACCTCTGTCCTTACCTTACTTAAACTGGGGTTTAAGCTCTTTCACTGTTTCTCTCAAAATGAATCCTGCATTTTAGCAGTTGTTTTGTTGAAGCAGCTAGTCTTTTTTCATGACCTCATCTTTGATGGGGAGACTAATACAGGCAGTTCTTTGAAAAATGCCATGGTCCTACATGTCCATATTACAGTTACACTGTCAGCTGAGGCTGCACCACTGACCAGCTTCAGCCTAGCTTAGGCCACATTTCTAATAAAGTAAGTTTAGGCCACAAATCAAATAAAGTAAATCCACAATTGCTGCCCTTCTTTCATTAGACACACTCTGGTACCTCTTCACTCCTCTCTCTCCCCCTGCCCCTGCCTCTCTGTGTGCTCCTCTCCCCCTTGCTGAACCACACATTCGGACACCACATCCTCTCACAAAGCCCGGTTCTGGACTGGACTCACTTTGCGGTTTCAAACAGATCTGAGAACAGTTTAAAGTGATTTGACTGAAAGCACTAAAGCACTGTAAGACAGGGCCAGTGAGACATCTGTTATTCTGACAGTCAAAAATACAGAGCTATCAGAGTCAGATGAAAAATGCATCAACACAAAGACAAACCGTCTTTAGTAGTGAAATATCAAGTCAATTCAAGTCAAATTCGTTTTTTGTCAGTGTAACCATGTACACAGTGCACAGTGAAACGAAATAACGTTCCTCCAGGACCATAGTGCCACGCAAAGTACAGAGACAACACAAGACTTTACAAGTGTAGACCAGACATGGCTATACAGGGTGTAAAAAGAAAAGAGTGCAACACAAGACCAAACAATACAACATATTACAGGACAACATGCAGTGCAGTAAACAAAGAGTGGTAACAGTACTAGTGTGAATGAATCCAGTATTATGACAGATACTGTATTCTAGCAGCAGAGACATTAAGTGTGCAAGAAAATGCAAGGATTACGGCAGGAGTAGCAATAAACAATTGTGCACAATAGCCATCAGTAGCAGCAACAGGATTAAAAAACACAGTATTTAATAAATGAAGGGGTATTTACAGTGAGTTTTTTTTATGACTGAGCGGTAGTTGGAGTGTCAATTTGTTTATAGTGGAAAAAAAAGTGTGTATATATGCATTTGTGTTTAGGAGAAAAGACCATTTCAGATCAGGAGTGTGTTTGTATGTGAATTACAGTGTTGACTATTAATGACTGAGGAGTATGGTGGCCAGGGGGAAGAACCCATTTCCTATCCTGGCAGTGAAAAACCATATGCTACAGAACCTTTTGCCAGATGGAAGGAGGGAACGGGTGTGTGAGGTCATCTACAATGCTGGTGGCTTTGTGTGGAAACAATAGGATTTTTGTACAAACACAGTAAGAAATGCTGATGTGTGTGATGTGAAAACTGCATTAAGAGTGAGGAGAATGACGTTTCTGGTGTGAGAATTGCGTCGAAGTGACTGAGAAAAACTGAAACTACAGAGAATATACAGTGAATGTGCCAATCACACATCCCTATACAATACATACTAATTCTAGAGAAAATTTGTCATCTTTGGAAAGGGTTACTCAACAAAATGATCATAGCTGATGGATCATCCAAGGATCCGAGCACCACTCTAACACAACTCTGAAAAGCTGGTTGTGTGCAGATAGTGCCACCTTGTGGAAAATTCTCAGTTTAATTCCAGGGGATTTTCAAAATTGCTGAACAAATAAATGACTGAGATGTGAACAAAGTAATTCTGAGTGGTTTGATGGCAAATTGAGTGTTTTTTTTTTTTAAAATCAACTTTAGCATCATTGACTGAGTTTTTCTTTGATGCAGGGGTGTCCAGTCTTCCATTCCAAACAAGCAGAAACGTCTGGCTTGTCTTCAAACAGTTGATCACACGATACTCTGCTTGGTTGGAATGAACACCTTTAACCACACTGACCCATTTTACCCTTTAAGGAGGTTTTTGGCTAAAATACAGATACAGATTTTACACAGATTTTTTTATACAGATTATACAGATTTACACAGATTAATTTTTTTAAATCAGATTTATTTTTAGGTGGTGGATTTGCCCTTTGCTGTAACATGAGTGAGTGTGTGAGTGAGTGAGTGAGTAAGGGAATGAATGATTAAGTTGACGTGTGAGAGAGTGAGTGAGTAAATGAGTGAACAAGTGAGCACGTGAGTGAGTGAGAGAGTGAGAGAGAGGGTGTGTGAGTGAATGAGTGAGTGGGTGAATGAGTGTGGGTGTGATTAAAAGAGTGAGTGAGTGTGTGAGTGAGTAAATGAGTGAACAAGTGAGTGAGAGAGTAAGTGAGAGGATGTGTGAGTGAACGAGTGAGTGGGTGAATGAGTGTGGGTGTGAGTGAAAGAGTGAGTGAGTGTGTGTGAGTGAGTGTGCGAGTGAGTGAGTGAGTGAGTGAGAGTATGTGTATGTGTGTGAGTGAGGGTGTGACAGAGTGAGTGAGCAAGTAAGTGAGTGAATAAGAGTTGGTGAATGAGCAAATGAATGAGTGAGTAAGTGAATGAGTAAGTGAGTGAGTGAGGGAATGAATGAGTGAGTGAGTGAGTGAATGGGTAAGTGAGTGAGGGAATGAGTGAGCGAGCAAGTGAGTGAGTGAGCGAGTAAGTGAGTGAATGAGTGTGAATTAGAGTGAGTGAATGAGTGAGTGAGTCGGTGAGGGAGTGAGCGAGTAAGTGAGTGAATGAGTGTGAATTAGAGTGAGTGAATGAGTGAGTGAGTCGGTGAGGGAGTGACTAAGGGAGTGTATAAGTGAGTGAGTGAGTGAGTGTGGGACTGAGTGTGTGTGAGTGACTGAGTGAGTGAGTGAGTGGGTGGGTGAGAGACTGAGAGTGAGAGTGAGTGAGTGAGTGAGCAAGTCAGTGAGTGAGCAAATGAGTGTGAGTGAGTGAGTGAGCTACATGGAAACACAGTGCCTTTAATTAATCAAATAATTCACTCAAAGTCACTACAACCTAAAACAGGATTATTTTTTATTTGTTTTATAAAGTAATTTTACTCAAAGCAACCTTAGTTAACCTTAAAGCAACCTTAGTCTACCAGATTGTCAAACAATATGGTCTATAGGTCATACATAAGAATTTTAAAAATACATAAATAAATAAACAAACAAACAAAAAAATGTATATATATATATGTGTGTGTGTGTGAGAGAGAGAGAGAGTTGTACTTGTCCTATAGGTGTGTCGTGTCCCCTGAGCTGTACTAAATATCCCAGTTTTCTACAATATTCCTGTCCGCTTGAAGTTCCTAAAGTTGTGTTGTTTATCAGAGGGGTCGTAATGAGCTCTCTGTCCTGACTCTGGTCTGTAAAACACTCCTGCTGGGTTGGGTGGTCTTTACCTCAGAACTAGACGTGTCTACCAGCGCCTCTGTGACAGTGAGGGGAACAAAAAGCTTTTTGTCTCTCTGCCTCTCTGCCGTTTCCAGCGATAACCGAGCTGGCACGCAAACGGCACCTGTCGCAGCCAGCAGCCATGCAAATAGGCTAGCCATGGGAAAGAGCCACACACACTCCTGCCACACACCATCCCCTCATACTCTCCTAGCAGTCTGAGTGTGTGTGTATTTGCATCTGAGCCTCTGCAGCAGAAGTTTCTGATGAGCAGAAGAGGATAATGACCATGGTGATGTATAATTTTTTAATATTAGACGAGCTACGAAATCAGTAGGTGTTTATGTGGTTCAGGTTGCACTGTTTTCATGGCTCTTGGGGTTTGATGTGGACTCTTATGTTCAGCTGTATGGAGGAGTTTCAGTCTCTATGGGGCTGAGTTTGACTGCTTGTTCCAATTTTCCGTTCCACCTTAAATCACACTGCAGTTACAATCTGGCGGTCTTTTGCGCCTCATTGGAAACTGTGCCATTTAAGGTGGAATGGCCAAATTCAAATAAAAATCTTAACTTCAGCTTCCTATCATCTCGTCTGTTGTCTCTTGAGCCTCCAAAAGTGGCTTGACTTTGGGACCCCTATTGAGAATGTTTTTGGAATTGCTGGAAGAGAAGACAGTTTAGGTCCATGACAAGAGATGTGCTGTATGATGAACTTTCAGAGACTTCCAGTGTCAGTAGTGCAGTCTGTGGCCTTCTTAGTGGCCTCAGATGTCTTGTTTCACTGATACACATCTCACTTAACTGATAAACAAGCATCCATACCACTTTTCACCCATCTTTTTGTCTCACCTGATCTGATGAAGCAGTTAATGCAGACACTTCCCTATACTTTTAAAATCTGATAGCAAGTGGCGTCATATGTCTACCTCTCAGCTCCTCTTTGGTATTTCTGCTTTCCGGATACTTTAGATGCACCTGCCATGTTGACATTGTGCTAGTGTGTGTTCCTTAAAACTGAAAGATTCAACAGATCACTTCCCCTTGGCCATGGCCTGAACACTGAGGGTGTTTACTTTTCCTTTCGGCAGGCGAGGCAGTGAAAGATAACTGAACCATGTCTGCGTGTGGCTTGATTGCTGGTCAGGGTGCAAAACCATGAGGTCACCTGTTTAAGCTACACTGTGTGTAATGGGGCCCGGTCTTGGGACGTTGGACAAGGCCTTGTGTGATAAGATGTCCAGGTCCCTTGTAATTAAGTAGTTAATGTACAGTCGGGTGCTCCATTTACCACTATTCCATGCTTCCTTCTCCATCCTCTTTTGCATAATCTCTAACCCCTTGCACCAGGAAATGTTGCTATGGGAGCAAACCTGAGAGAGATCGTCTCTGGTTACCTGTTTCCCATCAGCTAGGCCTAACCGAAGCATGGCTTGTGTGTTGTTATGTGTGAGTAATGGATAAAACACACCAGCTGAACAGTAGTGGCAGTAGTTTAATGATCAGTCTTCTATTTAAGAAGTAACAGGAGGAAAGATCAAACAATTATGTAAAAAATAATGACGTACATACATAATGGGCACCCAGTCAGCTGTCTGCTACTGTTAGGTTACTATACAGCTATAAGCCATGAGGCCATGCATTCTGGTCATTTTGTCATAAGTAAAGGAGATGGAGAACCTAAAACCTCCTTATTCATGAAAACATGCGGTAAAGTGCGGCCTCAGGTGGCGTATTGCTTTTGTAACCGACAGACAAGTTAAATTGTGATTAAATACACAATATATAACTTTAAGTTATTATGAGTAATAATGCTACAAACAATTTTCCAGCAAAACATTGTTTTATAGGAGTATGTTACTGTTCAGATGCCCATCATTGTATATTGCAGTCATTTCATAAACAATTTGTTGATGAACTGCTATTTACATTTACATTTACAGCATTTGGTAGATGCTCTTATCCAGAGCGATGCACATCTGTTATTTGTAATCCACAAGAAAACATGCCCTTCATACTAGTAAACCTAGACTTATAGCTGTGTTTGATGCAAAAACATTCACTGCATAAGCAGCTTTTGCTCACTAACGCAGCTACAATACCGGCACTAAACTGTGTGTCCCTTTTCCCACACTGTGAGTGAATCTCAGTTCTCTACATAGTACACTACATAAAAATGATCAAACTTTCTCCAGCACCTAAACAGTGCAAAAAAACACATGTGCTCAATTCTGTACTGGACAAATCAGTCACAGTTTCGTGATTTACAAAGCACAATATACAGTATAGGGCGTTAGGAGCCGTGTGAGATTTATCCTGGGCTTACTGCTGTTTATTAGTGTAAATTTGACTTAAACACAGACAGTTGAAGCTTGTAGAATTTTCAAGTGATATTCTTTTTACTTTTTTGTTTTTCAGTTTTACAGTAAAGTATATAGGAAGTAGTTTGAAGTCTATGATTAATGGATGAATGTTAATGGAGCCAGTGTTTGGACTGTTAATTAGTTATCTTTTAGCCAGAAGGCTTTATGATCGGCCTAACTCAAACCAGCTATCTATCAGTTCACTCTGTGATCCATACTAGCAGCATAACAGTCAAAGATTATTCCATTCACAACACAGGCTATTAGTGATTTGGCGTATTAATTCAGAGTTCCGTTCTGGCTCTGCCAGTCCGCGTTTTGGACAGTTTTATAAGTCTGTCTTTTATGACAAAATGAAGTTGTTCAGTGTTTATTGCTAAGCAATAGAACATGAATTGAAGAGTGTTTTCCTGAAAACAAGCCAAAGCCGTAGATCATCACAGCTGTGATGTTATTTGTGATACCAAACAACCTCAAGCCTTCTATTGGTTTTGTGCAACAGTTCTGCAAAATAAAGGAAAAAAGTTAAGTGGAATAGACTTGAACAGGGTATCAAATGTTCGAGTTTATATGCTGGCAGTTTTGTCTGCCAAAAAAGTAACAGCCTGTCGCAGTATCAGGCTCAGCTCAGCTTCTTCAGTATCGTCAGATAAACCTGAGTGTGGTTTTGTTCCAGCCGGTCTGTATTTCCCAGCCCTGCTTGTTTGAATGGTATTCTGTTCATTTCCAGCGAACTCCAGTTTATTTAGTTTTACTGGTGTCGCACTGCTGACTGCTGTGGAGTTTATTTACGGGCAAAAACAGGTCTGGAATTTGATGTAGCCCTGCTGTCACACTCTTCTTCTGAAACTGACCAGATAGGCTGCTGGTGAAATGCATTCCAGTGAATTGGTTTTGTTTATGTGCTGAAGTAGACAAGTAGTTATGGTTAGTTGCAACAATAAGTCACAAAAGTGGTAAAATCACAGCAACGCATAATTTGGGTGGTTTATGCTCTTTTGAAATGAAGGATTTATAATAAAATAAGTAAAATTTGTTTAGAGAAGGCTATTGTTCACAAGCATCTGTAACTGCTGAACGAGGACTAAATGACAAAGACAGTCACCCATTATCAAATTACCCTAGAAGTGACAACGTTAATTTCTGCCGTCACATCTGTGATTTCCTGTGTTATGTTATCAAGTTAACAGTGCCACATATTCAGTTTCTCGCTTGGCTTTAATACAGCTTGTGGCAAATGGACGATGGTAAGACACTCAAATAACATATTGATTACTTTGTATGTTGCTGTAAAGTGTATTTTTCAGTAAATACCTCAGTACAAACACTAGCACTGAATATCAATAGAGGGTGCTGCTAGACATTTAACTAGACATTTTATCTGCTAAATTGACTATCCTAGTTCTAGTTCTCACAGGAGAAAATCAACGAAATGTTTGATGAAATGTTTGTCTGAAATGCGTGCATGTGTGTAAACATCTGTGTGAGTATATGTGTGTATGTGAACACAACACTTGTGAACATATGCATGTTTATACATTTGAATTACATTTTTTCTAATGATTTTTTCCAGAGTTTCTTTGAGAAGCTGAAGAACTTGTAAGTATCACTACATTGCAGTTTTCGTTTGTGGACATTTTGATTCACATTCTACGTATCTCTCATTATTCTTAACCTTCTCTTGTTGCACAGACACAGTGGACCTCCTGCCCCACCCAGGAGAATAGGTAAATCTTTAATCCCTTCAATAATCTAATGCATGTGTTTTTTAAGATAAAAGAAGTGACCTGTCATATTGACGAGCAATAGTCATCACATTTACCAACAGTGAAGTGTAAAATGGCGGGGCAGCTGGTGGTCTAGTGGTTAGGGCGTTGCCTCTGCGATCAGAGGGTTGTGGGTTTGAATCCCAGGACAGCTAGTGGCACCACTAAGGTACCCTTGAGTAAGGTACCGTCCCCACACACTGCTCCCCAGGGCTGCTTTACTTGGGTGAATGGGTTCAATGCAGAGTAAGAATTTCTCGCTGTTCACACTGTGGGCTGTGGTGTGCTCGTGTAAGACAAATGGCCACTTTACTCTCAGTATTGTCTTGAAGCTGCAGAAGAGTTTTGTAATGGAAGCAATACAGGTGCTTTAGAAATACAGGTTACGTCAGACTAGACCAACGTAGTGTGAAACTGATTAAGGTGGCTGTGGTTTAGCTTTTAATAATGAATTACTGGCAAGGCACTTTCTTTCCTGAAGCACATTTGTCATTCAAATCATGAGTGTTTTGCAACAGGGTTTATATTTAGCAAATACAAATGCATGGGCAGGGAATTTGTACATTAGATTCCTTTGTGCTGGACTGCTCAGCAGGTTGGCCAAGAACAGTTAATCTCTCACTGTCCTTTGTTGAAACACACACGTGTGGTAGTTTCTACATGGAAATTACACTGAATAATAGAATTTCTGCTTAATTTAATTGCTGTGAACAAAGTCACTAAGAGTGATTTGATGCAAAATGACTAATTGTACGGAAACATACAGAATTTGAATCGTTTACAGTGGTGTTAGAGACTAGTGGTTGTGGTGTGTGTTTGTGTGTGTGTGTGTGTGTGTGTGTGTGTGTGTGTGTGTTACAGTACTGCTGGCTCTCACGCTTTCTTTGTTCATGTTTTAGATCCCAGTGCTGCTTTTTCAGAGGATGAATTTGTAAGTGTAATGGTCACTCACACACACACACACTCACACACACAAGTCACTGTGTTCACTCGTTGTCCAGTGTTCTAGCACTAGCATTACTGATTACTTTTGACGCTCACTTCTACAGTACAGTACAAAACGTAATGACTGGAGGCAAGTAGTTTATTATGTCAGTGGAGCCACAGCGACCAACGCAGCGGTTACAGTGCACTGTCAGAACAAAATGAGCAAAATATTAGTTTACAAATGACTTTTCAAATTACAGCTAAAATGCAAATGCTGGTAATAATAACTAATCAATAAAAGGTAAGTGCTAAAAAAAATTACATTCTGAAACTGATAAATGTTTCATGGAATACACGATGACATTCATTGACTGCAGTAATACTCCTGTACCATGTACACAAAATAAGTTCTGCAAAATGTGTGGCAGGGTTAACATTGTTGAAGACGGCTAAATGCCGTAAACGTAAACGTAAACATAAAAAACATGTGGTGCACTTACTTTAAGGCTAACCCTGCTTTTTTTTTTTTTTTTGTCTGTGTATCACAGTAGCATCAGAACTGTCAGTAGCACCAGTACTGTCAAAGAGTTGGGCCAGTATCTGATTAGTCAACTCACAAAAAATGCTGGTCATCTGGACTTTTGCAGCGGCGCAGAAAACAACACGAGAAAACAGCGAACGAGCTAAATGTGTCTCCCACCTAAAGCGATATATACGGTGTTACCATCTCCCCTAATTACTAGACGCATAAAATATTGACTGTTTGCAATCTGCAGCCACTGGCTTATGGTTGGTAATTTTGGTTTAGGTCAGGAAAACCAACAAAAGGACACTGAAGATTTGGTCTCCAAATCCTCCAAAGGATTTTTTAATCACATTTAGATACAACCAAGGGTTTTTGCACAATTTTGATGTCAGCTGTACTGGATGATGCTTTAAAAATGTGATTTTTTTAAAAAAAATCTCGCTTCTTGTTTGTGACAAAAGGCATCCAGTGTCATTTCTCATTTCCCTCCTAAAACCTGAAATTGAATGATACGATTATAATAAGTTCCTAATATTCTGCAATGTTTCACTAACAGTTCCACCTCAACACCCACTCCATCCTGAATGTTTCTGTAGTTGGTTGGTCTGAAAAGGCTGAAACTGCCATGTTAATATAATAACATGAAGTGCTTATTTGTGTGGACATACTGTTGTGTTTCAGTCTTAACTGTTGATGTCTTATATTTGCAGGGTGAGGATGAAGGCGATACGTATGAAGCTCCCCCCTGTGAGCGTCCCACCATTAAAGTCCAGCGTCCACCTGTGGAGGAGAATGTTTATCTCGGTACTTAAACCTCTTTAACTTCTTTAAATTTCCTTACGCAGCTTTAAAACGGTCTCTTTCTGTTCCTGTGTTGAGGCGAGTGAAGCCACCTAAACCCACACGAGTAAAAGTAAAAGTAAAAGGTTTTCACTTCAGTTAAATAAGGACATAAATAGAAGTAGAAGTAGCCAGGAAAAGAACAACTTGAGTAGCAGTAAAAGTATCAGGTTAATGAAAAAAGAAAAAACACTTTAGTATTGAGTTCCCTGTAGAACGTACATCAAGCATCAGACAGGAAGGAAGGCTGGTTTGGCCCTCTTCTTCTTTTCTGGATAATTCTGGCCTGAAATAAAGTAGTAAAACTCCAGAAAGTGAAACTCCAAAGTGAGAGCTGAACTCAAAATAGATTTTGCTTAAGGACATGTTACCAAATAAGTAGGGGTCCCTCTGTTCCTCTAATGGGGGAAATGCTCCCGCAATAAAGAGTTCAGCATGTACACAATGTTGAAAAACAAACCTACACATCTGGGGAAATAGACCTGAACATCAGTTTTGATTTTAAAGCACAAAATCTTCATGAAAAAAGTTTAGCGGACATTTTCTATTACATTTCTGAGTTTACCAAAAAACCCCAAAAAACCCAAACTTTTGCACAGACCACATTTAGCATTTTATGACATTAAATTCTGCCAAAGAAATAATTATAGTGTATTAAAATGTGTGTTGTCTGTAGAGGATGTGCTTGTTTTTATTTGGAAAAACAACAAAACATGCTTTGGGTGCCAACACTTTTGCATATGACTGTAGCAACAATAATAATGACAGTTTAAACAGTGCAATAATGTTCAACATGACAGAACACATCAGGCTCATTTTCTTGCACAACTTCATATAAATGTACTGATCATTAAAACCCAGTGACAAAAAACTGACCCTAGAAAAAATCCCAGAGATGCAGCTGATCCAGATGGCATTTCTATATTAATTAATTACACCGCAGCCATTAATACTGTATATGTGTCTTTTGATGAGGAGAGAAAAGTTGGGAGGGGACATCTTACCTTGGGCCCCTGCTAATGTCACGTATATCTTATCCAAATGTCTATCATCCGTTGGAACACGAGCGGCACGGATCCGTGCCTGAAGTGCAACAAATATTAAATTCTCATCATACGACTAAAAGTCCTAAATGGAAGTACCCCTAGTTTGTGTTGATGCTCGAGGTGTCAGACGTCACGCTGAGGTTTGTTTGGTGTATCTAGGTCATGTAGAATCAAAGTTATTGTAATTTAAAAATCATGTAATAATAATAACTGCTACGAGGGTTTTAAAAATGGCGTCACGAGGGTTTTAAAAATGGCGTTCATTATTTTAGGTCTGAAAAAACACAAGAACTTTCAGGATAGACTCCGCCCACAAGTGGGTGGGTAAAACCCACAGAGGGAGGGGGTTCGAAGAGGGGCAGAGCGACCGAGCGGCGGTGCGCTGAGTGAAAGAACAGCAAACGGCGAGCATGTAGGAGAGCAAACAACAGTTTTAGACTGTTTTACACCGTTTTTATTTGTTGAAAACAAATTTTACTAATACGCTCTGAGTTCTGAGGGTTAGCTTATTCTTCATTTGGAAGTCAGTGAACTGATGAAGTGTGTTAAGCATTGGATTTACATTGTCTGGTGTCATACCTGTGTTTAGGCTACCCTGAGAGACCGCCACACCCTGCTATTCCCCAGAGACAGGCAGCTCCACCCCCACGACCAGTCAAGGGCACGCCCAAAATGGTAAGGGCTGATGCAAAGGAAATAAACACACAAGTGCTATTTAAAAGCAGGCCATAATTGTGTCATACATTGTTAGCATTCGGAGTGTATAGTGTCCAAGAGTATATAATAAACACCCAAATTCTTCTTTAAAAGCAGGCATTAGTGTGTCACACATTGTTAGTAACTAAATCGAATGTCCAAAAGTATATAACGTCCAGATATCCAGAAAGAGAGTAAAGCCTTCTTTTCTTCATAGAGACCACTTGAGCCACCACCTGACCAAGAAGAGTTCTACATAGACCCCAATAACGGAAAATGTGAGTGCTCACTTAGTCCTACTCACACTGCTTACTATCTGCACCATCGGGTTCTTTATTTTCATCATGTTCCACTTGAAAAATGCATCATTACAAAACGTAGATATTGTTGAGAATGAGAATTTTAGAGAACGAGAATTCCAGCAAGTATTCAAGGGCTGTAAAATGCAGCTCAGGCTGGAGCTACAAGTAACAATAACAAACTGGAGGACGGTTAGGAGGTGATGTCACAGGCCATGGCTCAACTTAAATGCAGTCATATGTTTGGAAAACAGCTGTGAATGTTCTATCAGAAACCCCTCCCGAAAGATCGGACAAAGTTCACGGCCTTATCTGGTCAAAAGTAAAAGCAGATGAATAATACGGAAGAAGTCATTATTGTAATTTATTGTATTTATGCAAATGCCTTGACGGCTTGATGACTGTTTTAATGCTGCTAGGTAGAAGCAGATGGGCTGTTTTCTTTTTGATGCATGGCCAGTCTGCTGTCTCTCTGCTGTTCAACTATAGTTTCAGTTTCACATAGTTTCGGAAAACTCTGCCTCTTTAAAAAAAAGGCCGACAAAATGGGAAGGATGCTTTGGAACCCCATAGACAGGCTAACAGTAATATGCATTTTTGGAGCTGTGGTCTAATGAAAAATCTGAAAGTGAAATACTTTCTGATTTTATGTGGTTAAGTGAAATACTTCAGTTTTTATGGTGCAATTTAGCATTCATTTTGCAACAGATTTACACTTTTAAACTAAAGGTGCCAAGAGGGTTCTGTGGAGTGACAAAAGATCTCATTTTGGTTCCCTAAAAGACCTTTTAATGAATGGTTCTTTAGAGAACTGCTTTGTCTAAATGAGATGTGCGTGTGAGTAACTTTTTAAAGTTGAGAAAACTCCTACATAATGTAAAAGATTCTATGAAGAATTAATAAATTAGTAAAGAATCTCTTCTTGAGTTTTACAAGATTCTCCACACTCTATTGTATGGTTCTATAGGGAACCAAATGGGTTTACTCAAAATAGCCTTTGTGGGCCTTTTATTTTGAAGAATGCATATTTGGTGACGGTGTAAAGAAACGTCATGCATGGCCACAATACAGTTTTTCTTTCATAACAATATCTTTACAGATTCAAGCCACAAAGAAACACTATATCGACAAAAGTATTTCATTTTGAACAGGGACACCTGTTCATTACCCCAACAGGGACTTTAATGACATTCAAATGCATTCAAACACATTGCCTTTAAGATGGAGTTGGTCGCCCCTTTGCAGCTATAACAGCTTCCACTCTTCTTGGAAAGTTTTCCACAAGATTTTGGAGTTTCTGTGGGAATTTGTACCCATTCATTCTGTAGAGCATTTATGAGGTCAGGCACTGA
>JBBPCZ010040678.1:0-10650 GCA_037974445.1 Brycinus macrolepidotus
TTTCTTGCGCGTGAGAGCGTGAGATTGAGGCTGAATGCGTGACTGTCACGCTGGATGCGTGAGAGTTGGCAACCCTGATACTGAACTACTCATGGTTTAAGGTGTGTGGGGTGATTCATGCCTGCAGTTAGCGACATGCTAATTGGAACCACTGATTTTCCCACACGGCTTGACAGTTCCAGTACGAGACAAAAAAGCTGCTCCTTTAAATGTTTCAGCAGAGGAGTCACGTGTGACGTAACTCCTCCGCCGATTCTACAGGATGTACCTGATAAAATGGCTTTACTGGGACCAGCAGGGAGGCACACGTGACGTAATTCCTCTGCTGGTCCCAGTGAAGTACATCCTGTAGAATCAGAGCTCTCTGTACAACAGACACAGGGTTCCTGTACTGCTGTGATATAGAAGCTTATATACCTTTCATCCCAGCACTCATCAGACACGCCTAATACATGACTTATATTCCTGTTTATATGTTTACTTGCTCAAAATAGAAGTTTCTGGAACAAAGCAAATGAAAATCTGCATATGTTAAGCTCAGGTTGCGTTCTTTAGACATCAGAATAAAACCACATTATTTCAGTTCAGTTGTATTTATATAGTGCTTTTTACAACCAGTGTTGTCACAAAGCAGCTTCACAGAATCCAGGTCCGAGCCCCTAGTGAGCCAAAGACGATAGAGGCGAGGAAAAACTCCCTAAGCTGGAGGAAGAAACCTCGGGAGGAACCAAGACTCAAACGGGGATCCTATCTTCCTCTGGTCGACCCGGAGAGAAAGAGAAAGAGAATCTCTATGGGGAAAACTAACAATAGAAGGCCTTCGTGTACGGCTTAATCACTGTCGGACGGATTGGCCGTCTATGGCTAACAGAGTAGGTACAGTTAAGAGTCAGCAGAGGTAGTTTTTGTTAGAAGAGTAACTTGACAGTCTCTAGTCCACAGCAACGGGAACAACAGTCTCCACCGAAGCTTTGAACTGCAGTTGCCCTTGGCTGGGGGAGGAGCACGTGGGTCGAAAGCAGCCGAACCAGTCAAGGACACTTGGGCAAAGGGCCCTGGCGATTGCAGACCCGGGATGAGGTGGTGACCTGGGGCCCCAATGATGATCAGTCAGGCTGGACAAATGTGCAGCGGTTCCACTTAGAGAAAACAAAGAACAGACTTAGTTCTGCTTAAGTTACAGGGTATAACTGTAAGGAGTGCAGGTTGAGACTCCGGCATTGAGGAGGTTTATGGGCTAAAGCCTATTCTGAATGGCCTACACCGTTGTTGTATTTCATTCTTCCTCTGAGATCAACTTATGATGTGACTTTGATCACGTGACCATTTTCTAGCCTGTTTTTATTACTGTGACTTTAAGACATGTAAGATATGTAAATGAGTTCTGTTCTGATGGTCTGCCCTGTATTGTGCTTCACTGGGTGGAGCTAAGCTACTGTAGGCTTAATAGGTGTATATATGTAAACGCTTTGTTTTCTCATGACATCACATAAACAGTGAGCTCAAAAATCACTTTTGCATGATTTGGACCCTTTAATCCATACATGGTGGACGCCTTCAACTCTTCAGATGTGTGTTTCCATTCACCACCACTGTGAACAATTCTACATATATATATATATATATAGATATATGTATATAAACATATTAAGTTAACTATGCAGGAATGTCAGAAAATGAGTGTAATTCCTCTTTAAACACCACTGTGTTTGTGTCACAAACTGACTTAGCCATACACACACACACACACACACACACACAAACACACACACGCTTACTTGACCTTCTCTGCAGACAAACTCTCTGTGTTGTGCTTCATTACCATTACCAAGACTCTAAAGGTCAAAGATCAGAATCTGTTCAGGGATACAGGGTAGAGGAAGAGGAGGGTCACAGCATATAATACACACAAAAACACACACACACACACACACACACACACACACGGTGTGAATTATTCATAAGAATCAACTGGGTTGTCTTTAATCAGTATAAGTGAAAGAATCAGAGTGATATAACTGGTGATAAAACTGACACCCACACCCCGTCTTTTTATTCCTCTAAATGATGTCCAGTTTTATGATTTCACTGGTGCTTTGGAAATACTGGAAATAAATATGGTCAGGAATTGAACTGAACTGAATTGAACTGAATTGAATGAGTACTTAGCTGAGTTTAACTGAGCTGAACTTAACTGAGATGAATGAAACTGTGTTAAACTAAGCAGAAGTGAACTGAGTTTAATTTAATTCAGCTGAACCGATTCAAACTGATCGGAGTTTAACTGAATTTAACTTGAGTTAAAGTAAGCAGAACTAAACTGAGTTTAATGGAATTAACAAACTGCTGTGAGTTTAACAAGACTGAACTAAGCAGAATCAAACTGAATTAAATTTGATTAAATTGGGCAGAATTTGAATCAAATTGCATGGAATTCAGTTGAACTGGATCAAAGTATTTTGAGTTTAACTGAGTTGAACTGAGCAGAACTCAACTAATTATATTGAATTAGACTGAATCAAATTGAATTGATTAGAACTGAATTACTACACTAAGTGAAATAAGTGAACTGAATTGTATATATGCATGACACTATTGACAGTTTCTTTTATGTTCTTTCTCTTTCTGTCTCTCCCTTTCTTTCTGTCTCCCTCATTCTCTGTCCTTTATTCTCACACTATTGCTCTCTCTCTCTCTCTCTCTCTCTCTCTCTCTCTCTCTCTCTCTCTCTCTCTCTCTCTCTATCTCTCTTTTCCAACACTGCCCCACCACTGGTGTCCCATCTTGGTCAGCACTTCTTTCAGCCTCTGGAACCCATTAAATCAGTAATAATGCATCAGCAGGCCAGTGGACAGACTGAAAATTCCGGGGCCGTTTCTAATCTCCATGGCTGATGTACCTGAAATAACCTCCTCCTCCGAGTGTCTGGAGCATACAGTGCTGTGAAAAAGTATTAGAGTTCCTCTGTATTTGCATATTTTTCACATTAAGATCTTCATACAAAATCCAATAAATGGCAAGGAGAAAATGTACAAAACACATTTTTTTTAACGATCATTTCATTAACCGAATGTATTGAACATCTACATCGTGTAATGTGAAAAAGTAATTGCCCCTAAACTTAGTAACTTACAAAAGAAATGCTTGGGCCACTCCTAAACCTCAATTTTGTTTCTTTTGACCCATTCAGGATCGGGTTTGCTCTTGTGTTTCAGATCGCTGTCTCACCGCATAACCCAACAGCACTCAAACTTCAGATCACCAACTGATGACCAGATGTTCTCCTGCAGGATCTTCTGGTAGAGGGCGGAACTCATGGTTCCAGCAGTTATTACAAGTCACACAGGCCCTGAAACAGCAAAGCATCCTCAAATCACCACACTGCCACCACCATGTTTCACCGTTGCTGTTAAGTTCTTATGGGACAGAATGCTGTGTTAGCTTTATTCCACATGTAACAGGACCCAAATGTAGTCATGGCCAGTTCCACATATTAGCTAAGCCAGTCCTCTGTCATACAATGCAACCAAGCTGGGAGGGTGGAGGTTAGCATGGGCTTCCTCCAAATCGCATGAAGCTCTTTTCAAACTGTTGCTAATACAGAATCACTGGACAAGCTCATCACACTGGAGAGTGCTAACTGCTAATTCTGATATGTCAGCTATCAGACACATGTGTTGGCCAGCATCATAGGGGGAGTGGGAGGACCACCCTACCCACCCAGAGAGAGAGAACAGTTATACTGTTTTCTCTATGCTTGTTGTGTGTTGTGTGTTTTTAGACCCCTTGCTTTCGCCTTGTCTTTGTTGCGTATTGGATAGATTCCTATGTTCCTGTCCTTGAGTTTTCTGGTGATCCCTGGATTATTCATTGGCTCTGGTATTCTAGTAAATCTCTGTGGGTTTTTTCTTGTCTCTTCTCTACTGTGGGTTCCACTTAGTTTTCTTAGTCAATATAGTTTTTCTGCACTTTTCTTCCAACCTCACTTGCACTGTTCAATCCATTTACATGGACATAAATTTGCACTAACATCACTAACATAATTTGCACTAAAGTTTTTGCACAATTTGTTCTGCATTTACATGTTACTCACTTAATATTTACTAAAAATACACTCAGTATTCTTTGCTAACAAATACATTTTCAGTGTGTTCACCTTTTAAGTACCTTTATTAGCCAGAATTTTTTTTCACTACTGACCTATAAAAAGCCACCTAATATAATTATAATTATAATGTGGATCACCAGACAAGTGTTAGATATTTAATGAGCTATTAAGTGATGAAACAGTTAATGGGTGCATTTAAAGTTAAAGGACAGTCTAGAATTTGACTCTGCATCACCACACAATCAGTTAATAGGATGTCAGACACGCACGGTTACAGATTCTTTCATCTTATAAAGGAAACTTTCATCTTTATTTGACATACTTTTATTTATAGTTGTTCACTCAACAGGTTTCCAATGCTTAACAAGAATACAAATCTACAGTTTTTGAAATTATTTGGTAGTAGGCATATATATATATATATATATATATATATACGTTTATTTTTATAGACATATGTTTCTAACTAAAATTTCTGGACGTGCTAAATGTGTCCTACTAACCTACTAACTGATAACTATATGTTCTTTGAACATTTACCACTCACATATCGCACATTTTTCAGTTGTACATGGAATTGTGTTTCTTTGTTGTGTTATAAATATGGGCGACTGTTTTCATGAATGTGTTTTTTTTCTTTTTCTTTCAGCAGAATGGAAATCAATGATAATCTTGCGGGTGAATCCAGCAGCATTAATCTTGTGGATTGTCTGTTTGACTCAGTGTAATTGATCAATACAGAGAAGTGCAGGGTAAATGGTAATTAATCTACAACATACACACACACACACACACACACACACACACTGCAGACAAGAAAAGGGAAAATAAAAGGTTATTATACAACTTCACAAATTTGGACTCATCATACTCATGTCTTTTTTTTCTTTGAAGCGATTTCTATTATTTACATATTATTCACATATTACTTTCATTTATTTCATACATGTAATTAATACAGATCATATGGCACATTTTTTAACATTTATTATTGATATACATTTTAATAAGAATTTTTATCTGCAGTAAACTGACTTTTAAATAATTGGAGACCTTTATCTTATATGGAATGTTGATGGGAAAATCTGAAAATCTGATCGAAATCAGTTTTCTTTGGGCACTACTTTGCCTCACATTGTCCTGCATGTATCCCTCCACCATGAATGGGTTTTGTTTTAGGCCAAAAGCTTCTCAAAACTGTGGTAAAACAATTCATAACCATTTCATGTAATAACTTTCTGTGAGGGACTTTTAGAGGCAGACATCTGGTTCTATTTACCCTCATTTTTTCACACCAAACTCAATTATTACTTCAATTGTTGAAAAGCTGGTGGAGATTCCCTTCAGATATGAGTACAGAGCTAACGACAGTGTTTACTGCAACTACAGAGACAAAACACGTTACAGATGGAGGAAGAAATGTCAGTCTGAACTGTCATTGAACACTGAGATGTGTGTGCATGTGTGTGTGTGTGTGGGTGTATGTGTGGGTGTGTGTGGTGGAATAGGTAGTCTTTGCCTCAGGGGCTGTAAGAGGTACAGCCATGCTGTGAGATGGCCTAAATTTTCACACACACACACACACACACACACACACACACACATACACACACAATTTGGAGACAGTACTGTTACAAAATGATTCACACATGCACACTATTAGTGAGAGAGAAAGAGAGAAAGTTAGAGAGAAAGAGAGAGAGAGGGAGAGAGAGAGAGAGAGAGAGAGAGAGAGAGAGAGAGAGAGAAAGACGGGGAGGAAAAAACAGTAAAGGAGATGGGGCGAGAGAAAGAAAGCGGGACAAGAAAGAGACAGAGGGCAGACACGAATGAGAGAGATGGGAGAGAGAGAGAGAACGGTTGTCATACAAGCTAAATGATAAATCCAGTAGTGATACAGGTGGGTGTGTGTGTGTGTGTGTGTGTGTGTGTGTGTGTGTGTGTGTGTGTGTGTGTGTTCATTTGCGGGGACCACTCCCCCCTTCCTGCATGAAAACATGATCAGTTAGAAGCTGTGAGGACATTAGTCTGCTCTCTACATCCCTCCCCCACTTTTATTATAGAAAATACCCACTCACACACACAAACACACACACACACACAAACACACACACACACACAGCAGCAGCATTTCTCATACAAATAGATGGATACGTCACATGTGTGTGTGTGTGTGTGTGTGTGTGTGTGTGTGTCTGTGTGTGTGTGTCTTTCTCATTTAACCATGGTAAGCTGGAGGAAATGAATATTGATTTTCCACTTTAAGTTTGACTTGTGTTTTCCTCAAGTGTCAAATCCTGTCATCCTTTAAGGAGAGACATTAAAGGGCCCATGTCCTGGAAAACCTCCTTTTAGTTTTCCTAAAATTAAAGACTTTGACGTGAACAAAGTTTCAAAACATTCAATTCCCAGTCCACTCTGTACACATATGGAAACTTTACACTCTTTTACACGTATCCTTCTGTGCATCTTATACCAGTTCAGCCCCACTCACTTGCACTGCGGTTATAAGTAGTGTTTCAGATGGACTGCTTTTCAAAGGAGGCCCGGCCAATCAGAACCGAGCTCATTTACATGTATCAGCAGTTGGGAAATGGTGGGATAGAACAGTGTTTGATGCACAGAACCACAAAAATGCAATAAGTGGACCTCAGAGAGGAAATGTTACCTTTATTGTCCTTATTTTAGTGCACACACATTCAGAACAGAGTTCACTATAAGGCCAATAAAAGGCCAGTGGAGTGTAAAGTGTAAGTTTTTACTTGCTCAGAGTGGTAGTTTGTTATACAAACCTAATAATGTGCACATTTTCAGCTTTATTAGATCACGTTCTGTACGTATCAGAATAAATAAACAGCTTTGAGACTTCGGTCGATTGACTCTGGAGTCAGTACAGGCAAGTCTCGGGTCAAATGTCGAGTCAATACAAGCAAGTCTCAGGTCGAGTCCCGAGCCAGAGCAGGTGCATCTCGGGAGTCCTGTGTCTGTATACTAACAAGCTGAATTAACACTTTAAAAAGTCACTATTTTGAACTAATTTAGATGGCAGAGAACGCAGAACCAAACGCAGCAAGCTCTGTTTTTAAGTACTGTGAGGAAAATGGTAAATTAATTAGTGCAGAAAGACTGGAGTTTATATTGTGGTAGATTTTGAAATCATACATAGCGTATATAATACATGACATGACTGTAGATACGCCAAAATATGGTATAGTATTCTTTCTCTTTGTCTGTCCTTTGCTTGAAGGGTATTTCTTTAAATAGACATGTCCTGTAAGACAATACTGAAGACCTGGGTTGCCTAAAAAGACATGACCTTTACCCTATGGCACCAGGACCTTTACCATATTTGCTTATAGGCTATCCTGGTACAGAAGTAGCCCTGCTGATGGAATGGACAACTGGTTTCACGACCATAGGAGCATAAACCCAGGAGTATAAAGAGAGGACCCCAGCAGCCACACAGGGTGGTTCCACCGACTGGCAGTGGTGGTTTGCTGTTTTGCAAAATAAAGGAAACCGCCTATGTCATTTTCTGTCGTATAGTTGTTTTTATTGGATTTTCCTATAAGCTTACGTTTTCACCACGAGAATATCAGACCTGTAAACCCTTCTTTCCCACCATCTTTAACATTGTCCCACATTTTTTCCCATTTTTTCACTCGCCTGCTCAACAAACAAAGCCCCCCTCAACCCCAGTTGACAACTGAAATCATCCACCCCAGCCAACAACAAAAAATCACACAGCCGCACCCAGTCAGCAACCGAAAAACACCTCTACATGTTTCTTCCACTTTGGATCATAAATCTTTTTTGAGTCAAGATGCTCAAATTCCGAGTCACACTTGTGTATACCGAACCTGGTAACACTACACCTCTACAGTCATTGACGTATCTAGAACTGACTGAGTCCTGAATACTCTAAGACTCTACAGTCAGTAACATATCTTGAACTGACTGAAACCTGCTTAGACTATTGCTCTTTAGTCAGTGACTATCTAGAACTGACTGAGTCCTGATTACTCTAAGACTCTAGAGTCAGTAACATATCTACAACTGACTGAATCCTGCTTTCACTATGGCTCTTCAGTCAGTGATGTATCTAGAACTGACTGAAACCTGCTTACACTGTGACTCCAAAGTCAGTCATGTATCTAGAACTGACTGAAACTTGGTTATAGTACAGCTCTAAAGTCTGTGACATATCTAAAACTGACTGAATCCTGATTAAACCATGGCTCTACAGTCAGTAATGTATCCAGAACTGACTGAAGTCTGCTTACAGTGTGGCTCTACAGCCAGTTACGTATCTAGAACTGACTGAATCCTGATTATTCCAAGACTCTACAGTCAGTAACATATTTAGAACTGACTGAAGCCTGCTTACACTGCTGCTCTAGTCAGTGACGTATCTAGAACTGACTAAATCCTGATTATACTACAGCTCTACAGTCAGTGACATATCTATAACCCACTGAAACCTGCTTACACTATGGCTCTTCAGTCAGTGATGTATCTAGAACTGACTGAAACCTGGTTATATTGCAGCTCTAAAGTCTGTGACATATATAGAACTGACTGAAACCTGCTTACGCTGTGACTCTATAGTCAGTGACATATCTAGAACTTCATGAAACCTGGTTATACGGCAGCTCTAAAGTCAGTGACATATCTAGAACTGCCTGAAACCTGGTTATACTACAGCTCTAAAATCAGTGAAGTATTTACTGATTACACTAAGTCCTAATTACACTAAGGCTCTACAGTCAGTGATGTATCTAGAAGTGACCTATATACACTGTGGCTCTACAGTTAGTGATGTATCTAGAACTTTTTGAAGGTCTAGACAAACATTTTTCGTCTCCTGAAATTGGTCCCACCCACTGTAACTCAATGTGATTGGTTGATTCTCCTTCTCAATTATGTTGGTAGTTAATCTACGACGTAAGGCCTTCAGTCCAGCTCCTGAAGAACTAACCAATGGAAGAGCTTGCTTAGATGTATTGACCTAGATAGCACAAACAAAACAATCCTGATTGGAACACAACTAAACTATGAAATCAGAATGTTCCTACAATACTACAATACTATTTAAAAATAGCTATGAAGATTCTGAGAAATGAAAATAAACATATAAGTCACCTTTATATTTTTCCAAAGTTTTAAAGCCCCTAAAGTCCTTCACTTTCCTGGCAAGAGTCAAGCAGTTTGTCCTGAAAGCTCCTTCATTATGTTTCACCGTTTAAGCTGAGCAGTTTGGCCGTTGTTTGGACTAGTGTTGATTGAAATTGGCTGTGAAATATTAATTCATTATAATTCATCCCAAATCCCCTCAGTTTACATATCTGACTGAATACAAAGTGCGACTGACGTGTTTAATTTACCCAGAATAAAAATATGAACTCAAGCAGCAGCCTTTCCTCTCAGCAAACAGCTGCGGTTCAATAATTAAATATTCAATTACTGAGTTGTATAACTGAAACCTAATATATTTATTCTCTTAAATTGCCCGTTAATGAAATCTCACAAGAAAATGTGATTTAGAGGAGAGCTTTAAGAAGGATAAATGTGAACTACAAATAAAAGAGAAGCTAAGTTTAGAAAGTATGTGATGGGCCTCAACTAAAAGGGCGGCAGAAAACTCGTCATCCTTAAAGAACTGTGCTGCAGTTAGATCTATTGCTCTTACAGATCTATTGTTCTGATAGTTCCATGGTGCTAAAAGGTCTATAGCACTAACAAGTCAACAGCACTAATAGATCTATATTTCAAACAGGTCTATAGTTCTAACAGGCCTATAGTTCTAACAGGTCTACAGCACTACTAGGTTTATAGTTCTAATCGGTCTATAGTTCTAACCGGTCTATAGTGCTAACAGGTCTACAGCACTAACAGGTCTGTAGTTCTAACAGGTATACGGCACTAAAAGGTCTATAGAACTAACAGGTTTATAGTTCTAAAACGTCTACAGCACTAAAAGATCTACAGCACTAACAGGTCTATAGTTCTAACGGGTCTACAGCACTAAAAGATCTACAGCACTAACATGCCTATAGTTCTAACAGGTCTATAGCAGTAAAAGGCCTATAGCATTACTGGTATATAGTTCTAACAGGTCTATAGCATGAACAAGTCTATGGCACCAAGAAGACTGTGGCCCTAACAGGTCTGTAGTTCTAACAGGTCTATAGCACTAAAAAGTCTATAGCACTAACAGGTCTACAGCACTAACAGGTCTATATTTCTAACAGGTCTATAGTTCTAACAGGTTTATGGTACTAACAGGTCTATAGTTCTAACAGGTTTATGGTACTAACAGGTCCATAGTTCTAACAGATATACGGCACTTAAAGGTCTATGGAACTAACAGGTCTATAGTTGTAACAGGTCTATAGCACTAACAGGTCTACAGCACTAACAGGTCTACAGCACTAACAGGTCTATATTTCTAACAGGTCTATAGTTCTAACAGGTCTATAGTTCTAACAGGTTTATGGTACTAACAGGTCCATAGTTCTAACAGATATACGGCACTTAAAGGT
>JBBPCZ010040708.1:0-13325 GCA_037974445.1 Brycinus macrolepidotus
TTAAGATTGACCTTCACTGGAAGTAAGGGGCCTAGCCCAAACCCTGAAAAACAGGTGTGTCCCAATACTTTTGTCCACATAGTGTAATTAAAGAAGCCAGGTATACTTTCCACATAATAATAGCATGCCACATTATCAGGCTTGTGATTCTATTAGCATGGGTTGCATTGGACCACTATTACTGGAGGAGCTGGTTGGTTCAGCCATTCACAGAAAGCTTTGTTCACTCCACAGTTAATACAGTCAGGCTGCACAAACTGAAGATTCATACTGGATTAAAATCATTCCATAATTATTACTGTCAATATTACTGTTCATATTGGATTAAAGATCTCTCACATTTGTCTATTAATGAAGATAATAAAGAAACAAGAGCCACAAGAAGAACCAGAGGAGAAAAAGCCTAATGTGCAGACAGAGAAACCTGAAGACAGTGGGGGTGTTCAGTTCAAAGCGCCGACTCAGACAATCCAGGTCAAAGAGAATGTAAGTATACAAGCTGACCAGCTTCTATACATCACCGTGTGGTTGAAAATAGGAGCTGCAATGAAGTTTCATATATCTGATTTCGTCTAGTTCCCTGCAAAATGTAAAGGAAGTCTAACATTTGTCAAATCATCATTTAAACTCATTTCTTCTTGACAAAGTTGGCGGCACAATAACAGCTATAATACCATGGACCGTGCAATAAACTGTAGAATACGGATAAATTCAGCTCCATCTGTGGCTAACTTTGATTGAGACTATGCAGTGGTCCCCAACCCTGGTCCGGGAGCACCCCTTGCCAATTCAAGAACCTTAATTAGCTTAGAAATTGGCCAAGTGTGTTAAAGCAGGGAAAAAAACCAAACAGGACAGGGGTACTCCAGGACTAAAATTGGGTCCCTTAGATGTAGGGTATGTGCTTGAACACCTGTATGAGTTTGAACACTGCTTTTGTCTAGGTGGACAAAGTATTGGTGCTTAGTATCCCAAAAATCTGCACTGTGGAAGAGGCCACAGCTCTGAAGCTGGAAACCCAAACACCTCCTTCCGCTCCGAAACCCCGTCCGGAGAGCACCGGAAAAAGAGGTCACCCGTCAGCCGCACCCAAGAGCCAGGGAGAACCAGAGGGTGTGTTCCCCTGCAAGAAGTGCAGTAGGTAAGGTAGCGCGTGTGTGTGTGTGTGTTTGTTTCTTTTTCTTTTCTTTTTACACTTCAGTATCTAAAGCTGAATTTTTGGAGGGTCTGTGCAGTGAGAACAGAGCTGTGTATAGTCCCTACGGAGGGTCCATGATCTCTTAAAAACATGATACTCTGCAGAGGCTTTCAAAAACAAAACAGTAAACAGCAGCGACTGATCCTTAGCCCAGAAATGTAATCATTTCTGGTCACTGGAGAGGGTTGTGGTTGCATTTTAACATCTTCTGAAAATTCCTAATGTGCCCTGCTACTTTTGAAGATCCTGATCTCAGTGGTTGCACCTTGGTGCCACAGTCTGACCACAGATTAATTTGGTTTACAGGTGAACAATGACATCTAGTGACACTTCAACACACGGTTGCATGAGTTAATGCTTATCAGTATGTTTCATACAGATAATAGATCAGTTTGGTGTCAAGGATCCAATATGTTTTGGCACTTCCAGGGTTTGCAAAGATTCTTTAGTCTTAAGTGTTATAATTGATTTCAATATTTAAGATCATATATATTTTTTTATTTTTACTACTGTTTTATGTTGTTCTTGTCTTTGTGTCTCGGTTTGTCTGTTCAGTCATTGCATAAGCAGTTCTCTCCAGGATCAGTAAAGTTTTTGATTCTGATTAGAGGTATTAAATTTAGGGATATTTAGGGACAGTTACATTATTGGCTAAAATAAGCTCAAAAACACCTGGTTTGACATAGAGGTGTAAACATAGAGCATGTAAAATTTGAGTGTGCTTATCATGCCTACAGTATGTTTTCTGCCTCTGCAGCGAAATGCACAAAACCGTACAAAATACATCCCCTCAATGTTTTTTTAACAATGAGTTCTGCTTTACCTGCGACCGCACGGCTTCTGGTTTTAGACAGTGTTAGCAGAAACTGAGAGAAAGAAGCAACACTATGAAATGCTTCTTTCATATTAGTTGTCAAAAGATACCAGTTCAGAATGTGTTCCACTAGAACAAAAACCAAAAAAGTGATTTCACTGCAGAATACTAAAATAAATGATAGTCAGGTCATCAGATAGGTCAGATCTGATGTTAAGCCTGTATTAAACATGCTGTAAAATGTATAACAATAAGGACTACCCTAAATAAATTGTAGGATGTTGCCTAAAGACCATATTATTGAACCAGAATAGTATATTAAACTATAGTTGTAACTAATACTAACACTCTCAATAGAAACATGTACGCTTTACTTGATTACACAAGATTCTGTGTAACTGTTGACATTAGTGTGTGTAGACATACACAACAGTGAAGCACGTCATTACATCATGTTAACGAGGATGCAAGATCAACTGATCAGCTGATTTGGCTACTTTAGGCTTAAATGTAAAATTAAAAAAAGACAAGTGAAATCATGCATCACAGTTATTTATATGGCAATCAGGCCTTGCTACATAGTAGAAATGTTTAATTTTGATATGTTGAAGTCTTAAAATGTATTAAAAAGCATTGAATTAGATTCAAATTTACACAGCAACCCTGGCATCATCTGAATGGGTTAAGTGATTATCTTGTATTAAGAATATAAGCAGAATGCATTTTATTTTATCATACCTTCTACTGTGGTTTCTCAGTAAAAAAAAAACATTCTGCCTTGAAAATTTCATCATGTTTGTAATTGACCATTAATGCAGTAATTGGGCACTGAAACTGGATGATGACCACAGTGATATTCACCAGTGACCATCCTCACTAAATTTGTATTGCTACATACTGGATATGTGTAGTACCACAAATGAATAAGGATTCAGTTGACATGCGGTTCTTGTGTAATTTCCTTTTTCACAGTTGCTATCTAGATCAGCCATGTCAGTGTTTTTCCCCTGCGAAATTACCTTCTGTTTTTCACCACTGATAATTAAAGTCCCACTGCAAGCTTTGGAAGAGTCCCTTAGTGATAATTGACTGTAGGTGTGTGTGTGAGTGAATGGTGTGTGTGTGTGTGTGTGTGTGTGTGTGCCTGCCCTTGAAAGACAGGCCTCTGGATGGAGTTTGAAGCTCTTCAGTGTAAGCAGTCGATTAAAGAGCCTTTGTGGTTTGGCCTGTGACCCACAGGGTGTTCTACAAAGTGAAGAGCCGCAGTGCCCACATGAAGAGCCACGCGGAGCAGGAGAAGAAGGCAGCAGCGGCAGCTCAGAGACAGAGAGAAGAAGAGCAGGCGGCAGCGAGGGCCAGGCTGGAGGCAGATAGGATGAGAGCAGAGCTGGAGGGAGAGCGAGACGAAGAGGACGAACAAGAGGACAGCAGCGAGCCAGACGATAAGCGAGACGAGGATTGGGCCTGAGAGGATTTCCTGACTCTGACCTCATTTGAGCCTCTTATTTGGCTTTTTTCTGTGTTTATTCTGTTGTGAGGGAAAAATGGACTGTAAAAAAATTACTTTTTATCACAGTGAAGTGTCATACATGTTCACTGAATGAACTCAACACAAATGATGTGCAAGAAAAAGATTTGGTAGTTTTATAAAGGAGCCTAAACGGGTGCACATTGTTTGTGTGCTAAGGTGTTAAGACTCCATTACTGAATGTAAAGTTAACTTGGACTACAGACTAAACCAAGGTGCCCTATATTTGTAATTGATATAATATGATATGATCAAAGTTTTAACACCATCTTTTGTAATAATGTTGGTGTTATTTTCTGTGAATGTCAGATTTTTATATCTTTATGGTAACACTTCACTGAAGGCTTTCATGACAACTGGCATAAATCTACATAAACATTTATTAAGTCCTATTCCAACAAGCATCCGTTGTCATAAAGGCAGCTTTAGTTAATTTTGCTGTCATTTCACCTCAGTAGATGTAACGTCAACTCATACTGGTTGGAATCATAAATGTCAGTTTTCTTTAAGGGCTTCAGTGCAGTGTTGCCACCCTTACATATATATATATATATATATATATATGACACCTTTAAAATAAGAGCTGAAAGTACTTACTTTTTGAATGTCACTCTTCTCTAATAATTAATATGTGTGAGATGAACTGTTTAAGAATAAGAGGTTATTATCAAAGAGATTATATTTTATTGCAATTCTGTTATGACTTCCAGGACACACTATGAATGATATCATTATTCCAAACACCTAAAGGTAATTTCAATTGGAAATATTTTGTGTATGAAATGTATAAACGGTGGAAAAGTGTATTATTGATTTTTTTTGTGTATTTGTAATGCCTTTCTTTCTTTTTTATACAGAGTTTTTAAGTTTTTAATACTTTTTAATATTAAGAATGCACTTTTTTTTTTTACAGAAGTGAGTTAAGGGGTGAGATTGTGGCTCTTTTAATCAAAAACAGCCATCTGGAGCTGGGGTTTCTGTCTTTATCTTATAAGCATTATATTTTATACATTTTTGGACTATTAGAAAATACAAAATAATAAAACGGTTCCTGTAAATACAAACCTAAACCTTTTCACATTTATTCATGTTATATAACAAATATGATTCAGAGTTTAAACACAATCTTTTAATATCCTTTAACTAGCGTTATAAACATCCCTCTAACTTCCATCTAATGATAAATAGTTGTCTGAATTCCTGTTGGCCCTTTTATAACACATCATTGGTTTACGGACATGTGGCTCATCAGTAACACTGCTTTTATATGATCAACATTTTCTAGATCTGAGCAAAACAATATTAACATCTATCATAGTTCATTTCTCCTGAACTAACGTTGTTTAACTGTTACAGACTACACAGGTCCAAATATTTATTACTATAAACCAGGAGTGACAGTGATGTGTGGCTCAAATAAGGGACAGGATTAGTATCATGATGGCCAAAAGACTGACAGACATCTGTATCCTTCCCGCATGTCCACCTACAGCAAAAAAAAACAAAAATAAAAAAGAGTGGTCAGTTTTATACTCCTCACATTCAAAAGAGTTTTCTGTTCTTTAAAGATTTCTTTGAAAACAGTCAAAAAGACTTAAATGAAAGCTTCATGGACTTCTAAATGCCCCTTAATATGGCATATTACATGTACAAATATGCAAATTTAAATTCTAAAGCATATTTTAAATATTGTAATTGTCCTTAATATTATTCTTATGACACTTATGAGATTTTATGGGAAATTAATGAGCAAAAATCAATGCAGGTTAACAGAAAGGTCATATGTTGTGTGTTTGATTGACATGCTGTCCTACATGTCAGTACTAGGGGAGGTGGCACCAGTGGGCACTAGGCAAGGGTAAAGAAATCCTAAAGGTGACTTCATACCTTTTATTACTCCGACCAACCTGATTCACCTTTTCAGGTAAATTATTAAGCCTGTCATTATATACTGTACGTAGAGGTGGGTGGAGCTGCCTGAACCCACGCACAGGTTTAAATACTGAATGCAATGGAATGACTCCATTAGAAGTAAATGTAGCCAAAAAAGTATTCAAATTGTTCACTATAAAACTGCAGTAAAATGTCTTGGTACATGCAACATCTATTAGCATAGGAACTGACATTTGTTAGGCCCTGTTTTTCTCTTTTTGGACCAAACATGTCATGGCTGATGAACTGCCTTTTAGCAAATTGTGTAAATCTGATTTACTGCTGAAATCATTGGTTGAAGTTGAGATGTGCAGAGTGAGGAAGACACATCTGCCTCAGGCAGGGGATGCCAATAGAAATGTTGGGCCCTCTGAAAATGCCATGTGCGGGTCACTTTGCTTAATCTTAATTATCACCCTGCCGTGATAGTTTTTCACCCTGCCACAGAAGAGATTTTCATGACCCTTCTGTTATTTTATGTAGCTCCATGTTTCCAGTTCTTATTTTCATCTCTAGCATGCAGCAAATTATGAAGATGAGTATAAGAAACATGATATGACAATACTGCATGATACATTCTGTATTTAAAAAATGACAGCAAGCTGATTTCTGCTGTAGCCACAGCGTGTATTCCACTGAGCTCACCTTCTCCTTTGGTTGTGGCAGCATCTAGTGTGGTAGACTGGGTCTGAGGGATTGCTGTTGTTACTGGTGAATAAAAAAGGACAATTTTTTTTACTCAATTATAAGCCTTATAAGAATGTGTCAATGTATAATAATAATAATAATAATAATAATAATAACAATAATAATAACAATAATATTATTATTGTACACAATATGAGAGAAAGAGAAAAGGTTCATAATTAGTTCATAGAGATGGCACAAAAGCACTTTTTCTTTTCCAATATTGATTTCTGAATCCATTGAATCAAGGTGTGGAACCCCACATAATGCACGTTTGTGCTTTTTCTCATCTAGCATAATTGATTCACTAATTAATGAGCACCTTTTGGGGTGAGTCAGGTGTGTAAAGAAAATAAAAAAATGTCCAGAGGGACTGGGTTTGGGAACCACTGGCCTTGATATGACACCACATAATGTGAGTGTGTGCGGTTTCAGGCCTGGATTTGTTACAGGACAAGATCTGATTCATTTTTTCCCCATCAAGATGCAATCCAGCATCTTCTGACAGAATAGTCCTGATATGGATACCTGGCATCTGAACTGTGCCAGCTCAAATTACATAGTGGAGTCCCCTCTCAGTTCACTAGATTACACTTGATTACACACTGAGACGTAAAGCCCCTTAGAGGGAAATAGGATTATTATAGACTCAGTTCTCGGCCTTACTGTATGGTTATGTATGTTTGGGTCAAAAACTTACAAGCCTCAAAGTTCTCCACGAGCATGCCGGCAGTGTCACCGAGGCTGCCGTTGTTCGGGGCCGGTACCACGCCCAGCAGCTTGCACATTAGCGGGTAAATGCTGACGCTGTCGAACGGTTCAGCTAAGACATTTTTCTTGAAATCTGGTCCAAATGCTCGAAATATTGTTTTCATGTCCATTTCCTGATTACTGAAGCCATGATCTCCTTTGTTCACATAAAAGATGTACCTCTGCAATACAAGATGAACAAATGAAAGCAGAAATGTACATTGTTTATCATCAATGGAAGTTTAAGGTAAAATGTTGAACTGAGGGACTTGTCTTTGCCACAAAGCTTACCGAGTTCAAATTGTAGCCTAAGTCTCCAATAAGAATAACATCTTGCATCCTACTGTTTTTTGCAATGTGAAAGTGTTCGGGAACCTCTTCTTTCTTGTAGACGGTCAGGTTTGGATGAGCGTTCTTCAGAGCGTCATAGACTTCCTGCTCTTTGCCTTTCCTGGGTCTTATCATGCCAAATCCCCCATAGTCCAGGAGGTCAAAGTGGGTTAACTGAAGGAAATTCATATAATTTGACAGTTTGATTTCCTTAACTTCTGGGTCCTTCTTAATGGTGGTCATGCCATGATCTGACGTGATGATGACGTTGAGACTGTCGGTTAAATTGTTCTTTTGGATAGATGCTCTCAGATAGCCAATGAGGCGATCAATCTGCTCGATGATCTTCTTTCTCTCGGGCGTCTCTGGTCCCATCATGTGGCCCACATTGTCTGGTTCCCCATAGTAAACAGTGACAAAGTTAAAGTCCTCTTTGGTGTACCATTCCATAACTGAATCGATTTTCTGGCGCCACTCTGTTTCGTTATCGTCGGGGTGATCAAAAGCCTCCACCAGGGATCTGTCCACGGCCTGGCCGCTGTAATTCACTCCGCCACCGGGATAGAAGTAAGAGCCAGTCTTAAGTCCCTGTAAAATATGAGACATAAAGAACGCTTTCTTCTTTAACAAGCTGCTCACTGAACAGGGACTCAAAGCCTGTTACGCATCTGCAGAAAAAAGTGTGTTATCCACTCTGCTCGTCATCCACTCACCAACATACATGACTGAACAGCTAATCTGTCTTACTCACATGTGAAAATACTTTAAACAAGATGACTTTTCTCAGTCCCAGTGCTGTGAGTAAAATGTGCATTAATAGTTAATGTCTATTTCTTTCCCAAATAGCATTTTACAGGCTTCAAATACTTGTTTGTATTTTCAGAAGAGTACCTGAATGCTCATTCTCATCCTTAAACACTTGCTTGTGTGGCTATTGTCATTAAAAATAAATGTCCCATAGAAGAACCATTTTTGTCTCCATAAAGAACATTTCAGTTTGTGGTTCCTAGAAGAACTTTTTTAAAGTTTAAAAAACTTTTGAAGAATCTACATAATATAATGGTTACTGGAAGAACCCCTGATAAAGAACCTTTACATCATTTTGCACTCACTTTTACATTGAGTTCTTTACGGAACTAAAATGGTTCTTCAGTGCTACTGCAAAAAGAACTCTTTGTGGTACCTTTTAAGTATAGTATTACATATGTTTTTCTTTTCACTATTTTGTCATTTTTGCTAAATGCTTACAGCAAAGCCTTTTCTAATCAAGCAACAGTCAGAAAATATATATCAAATATCTGGCTTTTTGCTCAAGAACATAGATTTATGTTTAACTATACAGCAATATTTAACTGCACAGCCCACTTTATGTCCATAGTGTTTAATTCTACTAATTTCATACAACAAATGTATTGTAGTATAGGTGGAATTTTAGGATTTAAATTGCACTTTCAGCCTCAGTTAAGTCCTTACCTGGTTCTGAGCTGTTATCCATAAGGGCAAAGCCCCATTATCCCACCACTCTGATCGTTTCAGTGTTGCCTTATGAGTTAATTTAAGAAGAGTAGTGGAATCGAACATCATGTTATGGACAACACCATGATCCTCTGTCCATCTTCCTGCCCAAAAAGAAAACAAAGCATCGCATGTAACGACACAGAAGTTCGCAGGTTAGCAGATATAGGTATAGAACTAATCTATAGATTATATTTCATATAATGTATGTATCTTATACACTGAAATTTTTAACATTTGCCTTTTTTTCCTAAAAGATCCCGAGGACCATACATTACACCTAAACATGTGAAAGCAAAGTTTGTTTTTTTGTGAGTCTGCTGAAATGTTCTAAGCAAAAAAAAAAAAAAAGTAAAAGGAGGATGAGTTAGCGTGAGCTAATTTGACCTTTCATTATCACTTTATGAATTTCTAATCTGCTAATCTGCTCACGACCTTGAGCGTGCAGATATAAAGGTAATACTTTTGCACTCCAGCCGGCTGTGTATCTGTATAACCTCTGATATGATTGTGCTAATTGCTTGAAATAGCAGGAGTTTTTCAAAGTTGTGAAGAGACTCTGAACTCAGTTTAACTCTTATCAGACTTCTGTCACCTCAGCATATATTCACAAACTGTATGACCACTAAGACACTGGTGCATCACCATATAATACTAATTCCATTGATTTCTTTTCACTGGATTTCAAAGTATTTGCCTTCCTTTTTCCTTGGTCAATTATGCACCTTTCATGAACAGTGGAGGGAGATTAGCTAATTCTGAAAATAGCATGAAAGAACAGCATGGAAGCTTTGATGAATTAAACCACCTTCCACGCTGAAAACTGTTCACGTACTTTGGCATACGGACATCTGTAGCTGGGCAAGACTGGAGTGATTATACTTTCATCACCAGTCACAGGATTCAGTCTTGTTTTTTAGTTGATTGTAGCTATTTCTTAGTGGTTTTATTACATCTTTATCATTTTTCAGTCTTGTTTTTTAGTGATTTTTCCTAGTGATTTTATTCATTCTTTATTTTTTACTACTTTTTACATATTTAGTATTTATATACACTCTCTTTATTCCTCATTTTTGTATAATGCTTGGCTACATTGCAAATACCCCAAGTTTAAAATAAGGTTTAAAAATAATATTTTACTGTGCAGAAGTCCTAGTCATGAAAATTGTTTGAAACTGTTCATCTTTAGTGTGTCTTTGTCCTGTAAAGAAACACTACTTAACATTAAAAGAAACACAGATAAACATATATGCAGTAAAATGTAACAAGAATTTCTAGTTGTCAGTTAACATGTAGGTTAGAAGAACTTTCCAGTGCATGAGGACCATTTCTGCAGAAAAGATGTGCAATGGTGAAGGACCTTCTTAAAGGTTAAGGAAACTTCACATGATGTAAAGTGTCCAATCTTATGCCCATTGAATAAATGTGACTCCAGGTTAATTCCAGTCATGCAGGATCACTGATTCCACTTGAAGTTGCTCTTAGTCTTCAAACATTTGATTAGTTGTATGAGATGAGCTCCTACTGGACTGGAACAAAGCTGAAGATCATCCAAATATTTGGAAACTGCAGTAACAAACTATGAGCAAGAAACTGAGACCAACTGCACTGAGGACTGGAGAAGTTTATTGTCCCACATGGTGCATTAATAGCAATATTCTGTAGATCACTCATCATGTAGTATGGAGGGTTTTCTTACCCGTAATAGTAGTGAAGTGTGATGGAGATGTCATAGTAATCATGGGAGGTGAGATGTATTTTGCCTTTACACCCTCCTTCACCAACTCGTCCAGATTTGGCGTGTTGACATCTTCATCATAGTTCCATCTGAAACCATCAAAAGATATGAGCAGCAGCTTGTTGAATTTCCTTCTGGCCGTGCTAGGCAGAGGCTTGCTGTCCACACAGAGGGAGAAAACAATTAGCACCAGAAGCTCAAGCTTCATGTTGAGAGATTGTCCCAGTAAGCTCGCTCAAAAATGGTGAACGGACCTCTGCTTTATAGTCTCTGTCAGATAAGATTGTGCTGAACATTGTAATCTCACGCTGAACGCTGAACTTTAATACTTATTCACACAGCTGGCATGACAAAAATTCTTTGCCCTTTTTGAATATTTGCAGTCCAGCACTGAACTGTGTAGGAATAAGACACTCCAGGATCCAGAATCCACTATTTCTGTTCTGAAAAAAGGAACAAGGAACTCAAAATAAACTCAAAACTCAAAAATGACACATTTCTATACATTTTAATGTGCAGTACCATTTATTTGCTGAATTCAATATATTGGAAAAAAAACTAAAATAAAATGTGGCATGTGCAAAAGTTTGATCCACTTTAAGCCGATCCACTGGTGTTATTTTTTATAAGCCTATTTGAAGATTGGAGTTTTTAAGCCTATTTGTATCATTAGGCCTTAATCCAAGTCAAGCGTAGACAATTACACAGTGTAATAAAATATGTATCCCTTACAAATATCTCTGGGTGTTGTGCTTATATATAGATTCATTTTATTAATATTTTATTTCATATATAGTATAATTTATTACAGGGAACCTTTCCTTTTGTATTTTTCACTGTGCAAAATGTCAATAACAAATAAAAGTTAAGGAAAACCAAAACAAGATCTGGAAGATCAAGAAAGAGCTCTGGTCAGGTATGCAATGGACCGAGTGTAAGGTTTGGTTGGCCTTGGAATAGCGATGCTTTTGCCCAGTGTACATCATCTACATGAAAGATTTATTGGAAGATAACTCTGATCTCATCACAAAAGTCAGTTTCTGAAGTTTGCAGCACAACCACAAGGATTTGGTAACCAACTGATCTGGCGAAATAGAAGTGTAACTCTGTCTGCAATGCTTGGAGAAAAAGCATTTCAATGCAAGTACACCTTACCAGCTGTTAAGCATACTTTAAGTTTTATGAATTTTATGTTTTGTGAAGAATTCTACTAAAAATCAGCAAATCCTGGAAGCTAATGTCCCACAGTCAGGGATGAAACTGAAATTACAACAAGACATTGATCCAAACATACATCAAACTGACCTTAAACAACTACAAAAAATGAAAGATTGGGGTTTTGAAATGGCCTTCACTATTTCCAGAATCTGTCATTCCATTTGCTGTGTATTCAAGACGACAAATCTATTTCTAAACTAGAGATATTCTGCAAGGAAAAATGAAAACAAATCCTAAATCAGGAAGAGAACAGCTGTTAGCTGAAATGTTTGCACTGTATCCTTGAATCATCTAGATATTGTCTAGAGGCAAAGCAAATAAAAATGTGTTTAATTTGTTTTGTGATAGTAAACAGTTTGAATCTGCAAAAATAACAGTTTCTACTGACATCCAAATCACACTCCTTCACTAAATGTTTGAGGACACCTGCTTATCTAACGTTTCTTCTGAAATCAAAGGTACTTATAGGGGACTTTGCCCCTCTTTTACTGCTATAACAGCCTCTACACTTCTGGGAAGGCTTTACACTAGATATTGTACTCTAGGATTTGGTTGTATTCAGCCACAAGACCATTAGTGAGATCAGGTACTGTTGTTGGATGATCAGTTCTGGATCACAAACACCACTCCTAATCATCTCAAATGTGTTGAATGGAGTTCCATCACTCCTGAGAACACAGTTCTGCTGCTCCAAAGCCCAGTATTGGGGGTTTATACCCCTTTAGTTGAGGCTTGGCATTGGCAATGGTGATCTTAGGTTCATGTGTGGCGTCCCTTTCTATTGGTGATGCTTCTCTATGGAGACTGAAACCTGTGTCTGCAATGGAAGCACCTTAAAGTACCTTTAAAATCACTCACTAGAATGGGTGTAGACACTTTTGGGCATAAAGTAATTCATTCGCTGTGCGGAAAATAGCTTGTTATTACCATTATATAACATAAAAATGAGTTCTTTAACAATCAATCTTCGTATTGTTATATTATTGTTACATTATTATTATTACATTATTAGGATTGCAGTAATCGTACCAGGTGCAATATCATGTGAGGTTTTCTAAATTGGTGCTAAATCATTTCATTATGTCATTCAATATCTTATTATTATTATTATTATTATGTGCAATAGTCTTACCATGTGAAATATCACTATCTATGTCAATATAACTGATCTACTACTGATATTTATATTGTGTAATAACATATTTCTTACCATTATTTGTGTCACTAGTAATTTACTTAACTGTAAGTTATTTATTTATAGTATTTATACCCCAGCATTTGTGTATCATAGTGTGTTTCATATTGAGGTTTTTCTACAGATTTATTTAGAATTTATATTTTATACTTTATGTTGTTCTTGTCTTTGTGTCTCTGTGTGACTGTGCAGTCGTAACATAAGTAATTTCCTCTGGGATCAATACAGTTTTCTCATTCTGATCCTGATTATACTTGCTTATATCATTATTTTATAAGGATATAATGCATAATAATAAATAATTATTAGGATCATGATTGAAATACACTATATGGACAAAAGTATTGGGATGCCTGACCATTACACTATCAGGAACTTTAATGACATTGAATTCAAATCCATAGACTTTAATATAGAGTT
>JBBPCZ010040738.1:0-13325 GCA_037974445.1 Brycinus macrolepidotus
TGATCACCGCCTGATCATCTGGAATCATCTGCACTTGTTTCTTCACTGGTTCAGGCCTTAAGTTAGATGTGCTTTGTTCACTCCAACTTATCCCAAAGGTTATTATGAATAAAGTTATTATAGGCTGAGTAGGCATTTATCCACTCTCTGTGCTGCTCGTCCTTAACCAGGATGAGGGGTGGGTTGCTGGAGCCTGTCCTAGCACTCATGGGCAGTCCATCACACACACACACACACACACACACACACACACACACACAATTTAGCATCTCCGGTCCATGTGACCTCAAGATTACATTAAAAAAACACAAGAAATCTTTGGACTTTGGGAGGAAACCGGAACTCCTAAAACCCCTCACAGACACAGACAACCAGAGCACAAATCAAACCCAGAACTTCCCTGGATCTTCTCAGTGTGAGCCGACACTGTACCACCCAGAAACAAAAAACATACACTACAAAAAGTGTAGAATATTTACCCTTTAAGTCACTTATATATTGAGTATAAGTTAAAAACTAAAGAAACTAAAGCAGCTCAAGTTCAAAAAGTTCTGATTCCACCTGATCCACCTTTATTCAGAACCTTCAGCAGAACCGCAGAGGAGCTCCATCAGCAAATCAATGGAAGATGTTCACCACAAGCCCTTAATATTTCTGTAAGATTACAAGTGCATAAAAAGTTGATTTTTTAGAGAAGCGGCAGTGAGGGAGAAACTCAGGACAGTCTATTAAAAGTTTGAGTTATGGGGTGGAGATTCAATATGGATATTCTTTCTTCACAGTCATCTTAAGCAAACAAGCTTCATCCCAGAGGAGTTCTGTGGTGGACCTTCATTGTTCCAACTCATCTCGAAGGTGTTCACTTGAGCTTCATCTCTCCAACTCATCCCAAAGATTTTCAGTGGCATCTCAAACCTTCAGCTCATCCCATTGGGGTTCAATGGACCTTCATCACCCCAACTCATGCCAAAGATGTTCAGTGAAGCTTCTTCACTCCATCTCATCTCAGAGAAGTTCAGTGGAGCTTCATCACTTCAATTCATCGCGGAGATGTTCAGTGGAGATTCATCACTCCAGCTTATTCCAGAAATGTTCAGTGGACCTTCATTGTTCCATCTTATCACAAGGATGTTCAGTGGACCTTCAACACTCCACCTCATCCCAAAGGTGTTCAGTGGTGTTTCAAACCTTCAGCTCATCCCAGAGGAGTTCAGTGGACTTTCTTCACTGCAACTCATCCCAAAGGAGTTCGGTGGACTTTCTTGACTGCAACTCATCCCAAAGGTTTTCAGTAAAGCTTCTTCACTCCAAGTCATACCAAAGGAGTTCAGTGGAGCTTCATCACTCCAACTGATCCCAAAGGAATTCAGTGGACTTTCTTCACTCCAACTCATCCCAAAGGTGTTCAGTGGAGCTTCAGTGCTCCCATTCATCCCAAAGGTGTTTAGTGAAGCTACATCAGAAAGGTTTTTTAGTGGTGTTTCAAACCTTCAACTCATCCCAAAGGTGTTTAGTGGACCTCCATCACTCCAACTCATCCCAAAGGTGTTTAATGAAGCCTCTTCGCTCCAGCACACTGTAAATGCTGTGAGAAATAAATGAGGTTTGCCTGCAGTTCCTCATTAGAGCTGATTGGGATTTTCTGTAAAACTCATCCAGCTTAGCAACCGAGCTCATTTGTGGGCGGAGCCCTGAGAGGTTACTAAAGTGATTATAAGGGGCCACTTTAGTTTACTTTACTTTACTTTAACTCCACTGTTCAGAAGTGGCGTCCAGATACTTTTGGACATGCAGAGTCTGAGCTGCTGTAGACGCTTTAGTAGCAAAGCTGCCGTTTCTCGAAAGTCTTTGCTCCCGTTTGATCTTTTGAGCGTTTTCTTCACACACGCTGAACATGTACTGAAATATTGACTTAATCCGTTTTCCTCAGGGCCACGTTCATTTTACAGCTCCTCACCCTCCTTCTCTCTCTCTCTGTCTCTGTCTCTCTCTCTCTCTCCCCTCTCTCTCTCTATCCATCCTCCCTTTTCTCTCCCTCTCTCTCTTCACTCTCTCTCCATCTCTCCCTCTGCTTTCTATCTCTCTCTCCCTCTTTTCTCTCTCTCTCTCTCTCTCATTCTTATGCATCTCTCTCTCATCCTTCTCTCTCTCTTTCTGTTTCTCTCTCTCTCTGTCCCTCTCTCCCATCTCTCTCTCTCTTCTCTCTCTCTCTCTCTCACTCTCTCTCTCTCCCTCTCTATCTTTCTCCTCACTGTTCTGCTCATTCTTCTCTCTCTTCTCTCTTTCTTTCTCTCTCCCTTCCCTCTCTCTGTCTCTCTCTCCCTCCACCTCTCTTTTCTCTCTCCACATCTCTTTCTTTCTTTCTTTCTTTCTTTCTCTCTGTTTTGAGTGATCTTGATGACTTATCGATGAGATTGATCCATTCTGATCTCTGGGGAAAGACCATACATAAACAAACAAACACACACACACACACACACACACACACACACACACACACACACAGTGTGTTTGATTGTGTTAATGTGGGTATAAAGCGCCGCTCACCCTTTCTCTCTCTGTCTCCCTTCTGTCTGGCACAGCTCATTAAAACACAGAACCCTGGAGGAGGAAACAGAGAGAGAGAATGAGCAGAAGAGAGCGAGAGAGAGAGAGACAGAGATGAATAAGCAGAGTTAATTAACCAATCATAACTTTGCGCTCATTCTTCGGGGCGAGTCGGGCAGGATTAGAGCACAGCGGGATGATGGAGAGGGAGAGAAGTATAAGAAAGGAGGAAAACGAGAGAGAGAGGGTAAAGTGAGCATTGTAATCGGCTAAAAGGGAGATTTTTTTTGGAATACTTTTCTCGATGTCATTTTTTTTCTGACTTTCCACCATAAAGCTGCGTCTGTCTTGCCGGAGTCCTGAAGAGTGGAGGAGACGAGAGGATCTTCTCTCCACTGATGAAGACCTCTGGGAGCTGCTGTGCTTTTAAAAGTGTTCCGATGTTCAGAAGAGTGAAGAGCGAAGCTCATTTGATGATGCTAATGTCTAACCTTACAGAAACATGGCCACTTTTTTAGAAACACCCCCGTGAGCTTCCACCCACTGACCACTTTATTAGAAACACCTCCATGAGCTTCCACTCACTGGCCACTTTATCAGAAACACCTCCATGAGCTTCCACTCACTGGCCACTTTATTAGAAACACCTCCATGAGCTTCCACTCACTGGCCACTTTATTAGAAACACCTCCATGAACTTCCACTCACTGGCCACTTTATCAGAAACACCTCCATGAGCTTCCACTCACTGGCCTCTTTATCAGAAACACATCGATGAGCTTCCACTCACTGGCCACTTTATCAGAAACACCTCCATGAGCTTCCACTCACTGGCCACTTTATCAGAAACACCTCCATGAGCTTCCAATCACTGGCCTCTTTACACTCATTGGCCACTTTATTGGAAACATGTAGGAGGGCAATCAAGCAGACTGTTCTCCTACATCGTGCTCTTTAAAGCGTTTTAATGTTCTTGAAAGCTTTTATACTTTTTATACATTTCAGCTGTTTGATGTTTGAACCTCCCGCATCCCACCCTTTTGTTTTTTTCCCGAAACGCTGGGAGGGAACAAAAACCAAGTCCAGTGTTTTCGTCCCTCCAGCCGGCGTGATAACTGTCACATTAGAGCCACATCCTGCGGGGAAAAGCGATGACAGGAGTTTAGATGTGGTGTCTGGCAGCGCGGAGCTGCGTCTTCACAGCGTTTCTGGATGAATAATTTAACGGTACAATGAAACTGACCCAAAAACCGTCTTCGTCTTCAATAGAAATCAGGAAAAGTTAAAAGCTGAGCTGTGGGAGTGAACTCAGGCTGATGGGTCTGTATACTGTACCCAACCCCCACCCGCCAAACAAAACCAAAACCCTCTACAACCCCCAAACCCACCCACCACACAACCTCCACACTCAACCCCCCTCTGCACCTCTTATGTTGGATCAGACAATCTGAATGTGCGATAAACAAAAATAGAGCAATCGAAATAAATAAATGTATGTTTGGTTTAATGTGCTGTAATGTCTGGAATAGATTTTGACATGAAACAGTGTATCAGAAATGTTTCTCACAAGCTTTATTCATACATATGTTTCTCTCTCTCTCTCTCTCTCTCTCTCTCTCTCTCTCTCTCTCTCTCTCTCTGTAGATTGGCAGATCGCCACTCTGGTGTTGTTGTTAACGGGGGCGTCTGTAACACTGGTGGCATTTGTCGTGTCTCTGATCTCTCTGTGTAGAGGAACAACCCGGAAACACTACCGCACCGTCGCTGTGTTTCTCTTTACTGCAGGTAAACACACACACACAAATTTCCACGGTTACACTACATCCATTTCCATGGTTACATTTGACCCATTTCTATAGTTCCAAAACGTCCATTTCCATGGTTACACTGTACCTATATCCATACTTACTCCATACTTTATCCATACTTCTTTACTGCAGGTAAACACACACACACACACACACACACACACACACACACACATACTACCCCCATTTCCATGGTTATACCACACCCATTTCCATGGTTACACCACACCCATTTCCATGGTTACACTACACCCATTCCCATGGGTATGCTATATCCATTTCCGTGGTTACGCTATACCTAATTCCTTGGTTACGCTACACCCATTTCCATGGTTACACTACCCCCATTCCCATGGGTACACTATACCCATTTCCATGGTTACGCTATACCCATTTCCATGGTCACACGACATCCATTTCCATGGTTACACTGCACCCTTTTCCATGGTTACACTACACCCATTTCTAAGTTCACACTATACCCATTTCCATGGTTACACTTGACCAATTTCTGTGGTTACACTACACCTATTTCCATGGTTACATCACTCAGTGTCACTGTGGAGTGAATAATATCTTTCTGTTGCATGGAGATATTCTGCTCATTTCTTTGTTTTTTTTTTCTGAACGTGAAACAACACATATTCAGTGTAAATGCGATTTGGGTGTGAATAAATTGTGTAAAATATTTACATGTTTAAAGTGCGTCTCGTTCAGGGCCTGTTGGGTTAAACTGTCCGCGCACAGAGAGGCGTGAGAGTCGGGGCTGTTATTTTAGCGGTGAGCTGTTGTTGAGGAGCGTGTGTACACACATACACACACAGCCGGACGCAAACACAGAGCGTGTATTCAGACAGAAGCCGTCTGGGTCAGAGTGTTTGTTTAAGGTTCGCCTGAACGCTAATCAAATCACACTTCATTAGACACAGCCTCCAGCGCTCTCTCGCTCCCCCCCCTTCTCTCTCTCCTTCTCTCCCCCTCTTTCTCCCCCTCTACTTCTCTCTCTCTCTCTCTCTCTCTCTCCACATTCTTACTAATGAGGGTAGGAATGCATTTCCTCTTGAAAAACAAACCCCAGAAACGCCCTTTTCCTTTTTTCTCTCTTATCCTCACTCTCCATCATCGTTCACTCACACACACACACACACACACACACACACACACACACAAACACACAAACACACACACACACACACACACACACACACACACACACACACATGTACACGCACTGCTGGTCAAAAGTATGTGCACATACACACATGCTCAGTCAAGTCTATTGTAAAGCAGAGGTGGGTGACTCCAGAAATGTAAAAAATCCCCTCCAGCCCAGTTTCTCTGATGAGCTCAGAACATCAGCAGAGGCCTCCAGACGGTTGGGACAAAAGCGGGCAGCTGGTAGCCTAGTGGTTAGGGAGTTCACCCTGCTATCTCGTGGGTTCGAATCCCAAGACTGCTGGTAGCACCACTGAGGTACCCTTGAGCAAGGTACCGTCCCCACACACTGCTCCCCGGGCGCCGTGTTCCTGGCTGCCCGCTGCTTCACTTGGCGAATGGGTTTAAATACAGAGAAAGAATTTCACACAGTTCACACTGTGTGCTGTGGTGTGTTCACGCATGACAGAATGGTCACTTTACAAAGTCCTGGAGTGGATTCTTTACCTTCTGGACATAAACTGTCCACCTCTGGCAACAAGGAATGGAAGCTTATAGTCCATCAATCGGCATCGAGCCATTTAAGGTGGAATGGACACCTTAAATGGCTGTAACACACATTTTAGAGGAGGAGTGTGTTTATTCTGTGACACACACTTTCGAGGAGGAGTGGGTTTAATCTGAAATACACGCTTCAGAGGAGGAGTGTGTCTGTGAGTGTCTGATAAAGAACGTTTTAGGTGAAAGTGGGACACAAAAAAGCTCACAGGAATATTAAGGTCTGGTTAAAGTGCTGGTGTGAGTCGTGTTCCTCAGCAGGATGAGCAGCATGGGAACGTTCCTGTGTCAAGATTAGAGCACACACACACACACACACACACACACACACACACACACACACACACACACACACACAGACACACTGCTGCAGCTGCGTTTCTGCTGATTTTTTTTTCTCCATGGCAGAGTTAACCGCTGTAACACATACCATCCACATTACAGCATCACTACACTCACAGTCACACACACGCAGCAGTATGTGTGTGTGTGTGTGTGTGTGTGTGTGTGTGTGTGTGTGTGTGTGTACAGTTTGTTGTTGTTCCAGAGCTTCCTTTAGTTTATTTAACAACTGAGTCACATTAGACCCACCAGGACTGACCCGAGATCAGCCTTCAGCCCATTAACAACAAATAATAATAAGAAGAAGAATAGTACTAATACCGCTACTGCTACTACTGCTGCTACTACTACTAATAATAGTATTAATAATAATATGACAATAAAAAATAAAAATAACAAAAAGAATGCTACTACTACCAGCAATAATAATTTTGATATTGTGTCTGTAAAAGTGTCTGTAAAAGTGAGTGAATAGGTATTTGTTTAAAAATGCTGTTCTAATCATATTAATAATAATAATAATAATAATAATAGTAGTAGTAGTAGTAGTAATACTACTACTGTTACTATGAGTAATAATATGAATGAGAATAAGGAGAAAGTAATTATAATAATTTAATCGTAATCATAATAAAATTGATGGATGACTGTTTGGGATGTCTGAGAGTATGTAAAAGGATATTTGTTTATAAAATGGAATATGAATAAATGAGCAGAGCTGTGTGTCCCTCTGGGACCAGCAGCTGTGGGAATCAGTGGAATCCATTAAAAATGAATCCAGAGTCTGATCCAGAGTCTCTGCACCAAACTCACACCAGTCACAGCACTTAGCCTAGCCTAGCGCTACAGGGCTCGAACCGGGGCAGAGGTCTGGGGGGTCGTCAGGTGGTACGTCTCAGGATTAGGTGATGTGTGCAGTGATGTGTCCTATTCTCAGTACTTCTATCTCTGTCTCTCTCTTTCTCTCCACTATCTCTCTTTTCTCTCTACTGTCTCTCTGTTTCTCTCCAGTATCTGTCTCTCTGTTTCTCTCCACGCTCTCTCCCTCTCTCTGTTTCTCTCCACTGTCTCTCTCTTTTTCTCCAGTATCTCACTCCCTCTTTCCACTACCTCTGTCTGTTCACTGTCTCTGTCTCTTTCTCTCCACTACCTGTCTCCCTTTCTTTCCACCATCTCTCTCTCTTTCTCTCCATTATCTCACTCTATTTCTCTCCCCTCTCTCTTTCTCTCTACTATCTCTCTCTCTTTCTCATTACTGATCTCTCTTCCTACAGTCTCTCTTTTCACTGTTTTGTTTTTCTTTCTTTAAACTCTCCCCCCACCCCCCCTCCCCAACACACACCTAATTTATGTCAGTGTTTTAGAGCAGTTATAGAAAGGCAGCTGAGAATCGGCATTGTCACTTCAGCATTTAAAATAAAGCTCTTTGTGTGTGTGTGTGTGTGTGTGTGTGTGTGTGTGTGTGTGTTTGATGCAACATCTTTTACCAACACCCTGAAATTGGCATCCAGATGACTACAGCAGCTCTGAAATGTCATGTTGCAGTATGTCTGCAGCTGTGTGTGTGTGTGTGTGTGTGTGTGTGACTGGTGTGTTCTTTTTTTCCTGCTGTAATTGCTTTCGAGCCTCATGTGGAGAAAGGTTCCCTTATAGTGCGGGCAAGTGAGTGTGTGTGAGTGTGTGTGTGTGTGTGTGTGTGTGTGTGTGTGTGTTAGACCTGTCTGGAAGGTGATAAAGGCTTGCACTGTCCAGCTTAGTGGACTGTGAATTTTCTGCAGCGTAAAAGCTTGTATTTAACCATGGAATTACACACACACACACACACACACACACAAACACACACACACACATCATACACGCACAATCACACACACACAGAAAGGAAAATTGTCATGGCCTTGGAAGGGAAAAAACAAGCTACCTACTCACTGAATGACTCAGACACATCACACACACACACAGACACACATCCTTCCACTAATGTCATCATAATCAAACACACACACACGCAAAGACACAATAATGCCAACACAATAAAACACACACAGACACACACACACAAAGTGTAAATAGGCAATTTGTCATACGTGAACACACTACAGCACAGCATACAGTGTGAATACACAGACACAAATGCCATCATAATCAAACACACACACACACACACACACACACACACACAGCTATTGAGCTGTAAAGTGTGTCGCTGTAATGATCCTTCCAGCTGCCTGTGAGTCAGTGTAGTTTAGAGGCTTTTGGACTGTGTCTGTGTTTGTGTGTGCGTGTGCGTGTGTGTGTGTGTGTGTGTGTGTGTGTGTGTGCTATCAGAAGGGTTAACGGGGTCATTAGTGTGTGTTATGAACTGAGCAGCAGGCCCTTAAAAGGCTGTGCATTACTGCAGAGCTGCTGCTTCTGTTTCCATGGCGTTTCTCAGGTGGTCCAGCCAGGAAGATAAAGATGATGATGATGGTGGACATGTTAGTGATGGTGATGATGGTGAAGATGATGATGATGATAGTGATAATGACGATGATGATGGTGATAGTGATGATGATGATGATGATGATGATAATAGTGATGGTGGTGATGATGATGGCGATGAAGGTGATGATGATGATAGTGATAATGATGATGATGATGATGATGATGATGATGATGATGGTGATAGTGATGATGATGATGATGGTGATAGTGATGATGATGATGATGATGATAGTGATGGTGGTGATGATGATGGCGATGAAGGTGATGATGATGATGATGATAGTGATGATGATGATGATAGTGATGATGATGACGATGGCGATGAAGGTGATTATGATGATAGTGATGATGATGATGATGATGATGATGATGGTGGTGATGACGATGGCGATGAAGGTGATTATGATGATAGTGATGATGATGATGATAGTGATGATGATGATGATGATGGTGGTGATGATGGTGATGAAGGAGATGATGATGGTGATAGTGATGATGATGGCGATGAAGGTGATGATGATGATGATAGTGATGATGATGATGATGAGGGCGGTGATTATGATGTTGATGATGATGGTGGTGAGAGTGATGATGATGGTGGTGGTGATGAAGGTGATGATGATGGTGATAGTGATGATGATGATGATGATGAGGGCGGTGATTATGATGTTGATGATGATGGTGGTGAGAGTGATGATGATGATGATGGTGGTGGTGGTGATGATGATGGTGAGAGTGATGATGATGATGATGGTGGTGGTGGTGATGGTGAGAGTGATGATGATGATGATGGTGGTGGAGGAGATGATGATGATGATGATGATGATGATGGTGATAGTGATGATGACGGCGGTGATTATGATGATGTTGATGATAATGGTGATAGTGATGATGGCGATGGTGATAATGATGATGATGGTGATGAAGGTGATAATGATGATGGTGATAGTGATGATGATGGTAATAGTGATGATGATGATGATGGTGATAGTGATGATGACGGCGGTGATTATGATGATGTTGATGATAATGGTGATAATGATGATGGTGATAGTGATGATGATGATGATGGTGATAGTGATGATGACGGCGGTGATTATGATGATGTTGATGATAATGGTGATAATGATGATGACAGTGATGAAGATAGTGATGATGATGATGGTGATGATGATGACGGCAGTGGTGGGGATGATGATGGTGATGATGATGATGATGACGGTGATGATGATGAAAAAGAATGCTCCTTTCTTTTCTCTTTCTTGTCTTTCATCTCTTTCTTTCTCTGTCTTCTCTTTCCCTGTCAGTTCTGGCTTATTTATGCAAAAAAGTTAACAAATAAACACAAAATTTCAAGTAGCAAGAGGGGCTTATACTGAATTGTTAAAGCCCCACTTGGCAAAACAAATATGCCTGGCACATCATGGCATCCAGCTTCACTTTCTGCTTGCTAAGATGCCGGACACGACGAGGAAAAAAAAAAAAAGGGAGAAGATGATTGTGGTGATGATAATGATGATGATGGTGGTGGTGGTGACAGAGATGGTGATGATGGTGATGATGGTGGTGGTGGTGACAAAGATGATGATGATGGTGATGATGGTGGTGGTGGTGGCAGAGATGATGATGATGGTGGTGGTGATGGTGGTGGTGATGATGGTGGTGGTGGTGGCGGAGATGATGATGATGGTGGTGGTGGTGACGGTGATGACGACACCATCGTACATCTACACACCTTCACACACACCATCAAATATCTACATACTTTCATATACACCATCGTAAATCTACACACCTTCACACACACCATCAAATATCTACATACTTTCATATACACCATCATACATCTACAAAACCTCAAACACACCATCGTACATCTACACACACGTTCAACCCAAATTTATTAGATCCATGTGTGAAATGATCTTATAAATTGCTGAGATCACACAATTTGTAGAAACATAACAGTCAGAGACTGAAAAAATGAAAAATCACACTCAAGGCGTCTCATTGAATAATTCCTGCAGCACAGAAGTGTAATTTGCAGCAGCAGTTTGTGTTAATTAACTCCAGACCATGACTTCACACACACACACACACACACACACACACACACACATTTCGGGTACTGAGATGTCAGCAGCAGTGAAGGTCTGAAGCGCTCACAGAGGAACTTCGGTCGGCATGTCACCAACTTGTTGACATGTTGTAAGAAAACATCATATTTCAGAAACAGAAAACACTTAACATCTGTTCCTGTGACATAAAAAAATAATAAAATAAAAAACTCAGAGAACCAAGATCAGCGTTTTTACTAGGAGAGCGACAACCGTCAACCTAAGAACCAAGTGAAACTCAACGGTCGAGCTAAAGCTAACTACAGAGCTAAAGCTAATGACCAAGTGGAAGCTAACTACCAAGCACAGGCTAGCAAGCAGAACTGATCTGGCGAGGGCTTCATCTGCCTGTCGTCCCTGGATGCAAATTTATTCATTTATTTGTTTGTTTGTTTGTTTATTAATTAATTTATTTGTGTTTTTGCTGGATGTATAACACTCAGTTTAGTAAATTACACATTTAAATCTTCATACTGAGGCTTAAATATGCATGTGTGTGTTTCAGTGTGACAGTGTTTCACAGTTTCAGCTGTAATATCCTGAACCGACTTCACAGCAATAAATACAGACCTGATAACGATATCTTGATCTTTCTCTCTCTGTCTCTTTCTCTCCCTCTCTCTCTCAATCTCTCTACTTTCTCACTTTTTCTACTCTCTCTCTCCTTCTCTCTCGATCCCTCTACTTTCTCTCTCTCTCCCTTTCTCTCTCATTCTCTCTCTCTCTCTCTCTCGATCTCTCTACCTTCTCATTCTTTCTATCTCTCTCTCGATCTCTCTACCTTCTCACTCTTTCTATCTCTCTCTCTCTCTCTCTCTCAATCTCTCTCTGCATCTCTCTCTCTTTCTCTCTGTCTCTCTCTCTCTGTATCTCTCTCTCTCTCTCTCTCTCTCTTTTTTTCTCATAAGGCTCTGAAATCCACTGATCAGCCTGATATGGTTAATTGAATTTCAAACAAACCCCTTTTAATAAAGAAATCATAAATAATCATTAAAGCCCCACCCTCTGAATGTAGCTCCCTCACAGAAAGTTATTCAATCAGATGGTTATGGTTGCGCTGCCTGACGCCTGAGATGTTGTTCTACCAGAGTTTTGAGAAGCTTTTGGTCCTAAAACTAAACCCGTTCATGGTGGAGGGATACATGCAGGGCGTCGTGAGGTAAAGTAGTCCCCAAAGAAAAGTGATTTAGTTCAGATTGTCCATTATTTTACCATCATCCGCGTCCATATAAACACTCAGAGACACGTGGAGCTTCACTGGAGGTCGATAGTGAATAAACAGCTGGATTTGTGTTGGAGACGTCCATTCACCTCCACTGTAAAGACATCAGAGTCTCTACAATAAATCTTTTAAAATGGGTGTAATTCTCCTTTAACTCCTATAGTTCTGAGCTCTGTGGTTTCTGTGTGATCAGGCATTTTGTGCAGCTCTACTGATCAGACTGTGTGTTTTATAGACTGTACACTCACTTATAAACACTTATAAAGTTTTACACGACGCAAAACGGTTTAGCAGTTTATGGTTTGAACATCTGCTCCGGTCTGAGCTCGTTAACCCTGTTATTAACTAAGAGAAAGAGAGAAAGAGTAGAGAGACAGAGAGAGAGAGGGAGAAAGAGAGGGGAGAGGGAGAGAGTAGAGAGACAGAGAGAGAGAGGGAGAAAGAGAAAGTAGAGAGACAGAGAGAGAGAGAGGGAGGGAAGAGAGCAAGAGAGAGAGAGAAGAGATGGAGGCGGAGGGAGAGAGAGTAAAGATGGAGGGAGAAAGAGTGGAAAGAGGGAGCGAGAGAGAGAGAAATGGAAAGAGAATAGAATAGAAATGGAGAGGGAGTGAGAAGAGAGAGTATAGATTGAGGGAGAGAGGAGAGAAAGATGGAAAGAGAGAGAGAGAGAGAAAAGATGGAGAGAGAGAGAGAAGAGAGAGAGTTTTTGCAGTTTAGTTTATAATATATGGACTGTGTGGAAGGGGCACAGAATATTTACACTATATTTATGCCCTTTTAATTCCAGAAAAGGGATGATTTGGGCCCTTTAATATATTTAAATGTATCGCAGTCACAATATGTAGCAGTTTAATTGCAGTACTGATATTCTGTTCGTATCGTGCAGCCCGAACCCCAGTGTTGTCGAATCTGTTCAATATAATTCAGTGATCTGCAGAGTCAAGTGTTTTTGCAAGGTAATGTTTAGCGTCCAGCGCAGATGTTGCGTCAGTCAGAACTTTCAGGCATGTGTGTTTGTGTGTGTGTGTGTGTGTGTGTGTGTGTGTGTGTGTGTGTGTGTGTGTGTGTGTGTTTGTGTCCCTTGCTGATTCG